>JAPDSC010163808.1:82438-97699 GCA_026290005.1 Latrodectus geometricus
ATTAAGTAAAAAATTAAAGTTTCGAAGGCATAATAATTAATTTAGACTTAACATTGTTGAGGTAAACTTCCTACCATAAAATAAATCTAAAACTTAAATGAAAACTAATGTTCCTCTCACCACACCACATTATAATTATAGGTATATATTACACTTCCACCACACCACATTGTAAATCTAGGTATAGCATTTTTAACTGTCTCGTTTCGGTCTTATAAAACATTTATTCCCTAATCTAATAATAAACCTAAGTACTGTCTGAACACGATATCATCTGGCATCCAAAATAATAATTTCATTCATAATAGTTGCGGCCTGATGAATGAGCCACAATAAGTTTATCTTACCTTCATATCATTGAGCAATTTCAGTACCACTTTTGTTAACGTAGATGTTTTATAGCAGGGGTGGCCAAACATTTGGGATCCGGGGTCTACTCCACATTGAAAAAATCGAAGGCGGTCTACCAATGGCAGAGCTAAATTAACGTACATATTTATTTTCAGTAACAAGAAAAAATGGTAAATTATATAATTTTTTTTAAAAAACACTTAATATTAATATTTACAAAATAAAATTTACTGATGAAAATAATCAAAGTATTCATATATCAAAAACTGATCATCCTATTCACTTCGTTTAGTTGAAATCTGGCACTGTATATCTGCGAAAAATTTATCATATTGTGGCTGGTACGAGCTTACTGCAATACATAAACACGAAGTTAAATGTTCATCTGTTAAATGTGACCAATGTTTCTTTTTTTGTTCATAGTTGAAAAAGCAGATTCGCAAAGATACCTCGATCCAAAGTATGATATCAAATACAAAATCAATTTGTAAATATTAGGAAACATTTCCTCAAAAATTAATTTCCAAAAATCAGTATCACTAAATATGCTCTGGATTTAAGAAGTATATCGCATCTTAATTTAATAATTTCTTCCTGGACCATGACAGATTTGATATCTATTAAATGTCCTATTTTTTCAGATACTCCATCAATGTTGACCATTTCATTAAATAGAAATATCATAAAAATGAGTATTACTTTCAACCTAATTAAGACTGCGAATCTTCTTTCAAATTCTTCAAACAAAATATTGGGTTGTTCGGAAAGTACGTTTTTCCTTTCCGTTTTCGTTTTTTCCCGTCAGAGGACTTAATTACGTTTTTTCGAAACCAACTTCACACTTAAGCCGCATAACCATTATATGTCTTGAGAGCTGATATTGCAAGGCTTGTGTGTGAAAAAGTTCTATTAATTCTACGCTGTAGTTTTTGGTTGGTGCCCTTTTAAATATGGAGAGCAATAAGCAGCATTTTCGTCATATTTTACTTTTTTACTTCAGAAAAGGTAAAAATGCTGTCCAAGCGAGAAAAAAATTGACGGATGTGTATGGAGAAGGCGTGTTAACAGTACGCCAGTGCCAGAACTGGTTTGCAAAATTTTGATCCGGCAATTTTGATGTCGAAGATGCACCACGGTCTGGAAGGCCGGTCGAAGCTGACAAAGATGCGATAAAGGCATTAGTTGATGCAAATCGGCGAATAACCACACGAGAGATCGGTGAGAGATTAAATTTGTCGAATTCGACTGTTTATGGTCATTTGAAAGGCATGGGCTTAACCTCGAAGCTCGATGTGTGGGTGCCCCATGTCCTTACGGAGTGAAATTTGTGTCGTCGCGTTGACGCGTGTGATTCGCTCCTCAAACGTCAAGAAAATTATCCATTTTTGAAGCGGATTATTACTGGGGACGAAAAATGGGTTGTATACAACAATGTTAAACGCAAGAGGTCATGGAGCAGAAAAGATGAACCGGCTCAAAGCGTTTTAAAAGCCAACATTCACCAAAAAAAGGTGATGCTCTCCGTTTGGTGGGATGTCAAAGGAATCGTTTTTTTTTAGCTTTTGCCGGACAATACAACGATTAATTCAGAAGTCTATTGTCATCAGCTGGACAAATTGAATGATTCACTTAAAGAGAAGAGGCCCGAATTAATCAACAGGAAGGGTGTAGTGTTCCACCAGGATAATGCGAGAACTCACACAAGTTTGGTCACTCGCCAAAAACTTTTACAGCTTGAATGGGACGTACTGCAACATCCACCATATTCTCCAGATCTGGCGCCTTCCGACTACTATTTGTTCCGGTCCCTGCAAAATTTTTTGGATGGCAAAACCTTTACCTCAAATGAAGATGTCAAAAACCACCTGAACCAGTTTTTTGCCAGTAAGGACCAAAACTTTTATTAGAGGGGAATTATGTTACTGCCAGATGGCAAAAGGTGTTGGACCAGAATGGCCAATATATAATTTAATAAAATATTTATTCATTATACGAAAACTGTTTTTCATGTTCCCCCAAAAAAACGAAATGACTTTCCGAACAACCCAATAAGTAAGTATTAAGCGAAATCTTCAAAGTCTCGGTTTGGATTATGGATGCACTCTTCCTCCATGTTTTTGAAGTTTCTCAATTCATGTTTTCTTAATTGAGATGCATACCTTTCTATAGTTTTCTTGAATGTTTTAATCACGCGCATCATGTTCGTTTTAGTTTTTATATATCGTAAACCTTTAATCTTAAATCTTTAAATCGTAAATCTTTGGATTGTTTGTTTTGGATTTTAAAATATAGACTGTAGTAATATTTTATTTTAAATTATTCATTGATTCTATGTCATAAGTCATAAATTAAATTATTAATATCCGAAGTTACTTTTGGGATTGTCGCGTGGACTACCTAAAATGTCTTCGAAATCTACCAGTCGACCACGATCGAACTCTTGGCCACCCTTGTTATATAGGCTGCTAGGATACATTCACATCCAGAAAACGGATATTTTGGATGACGGTTTTCAACTCATTTGATCATTGAACTCTTTATCTCATACATGAAGTTGACACTTTTTCCCATCAAACTATTTCTGACCTTTATGGATAAAAACAGTATTAGATAAAATTCAGTAGAAAATAAATATAACAGGGTATAATTTCTAACAGCAAGTTAATTTGCTCATTTTATATGTTAATAGAAGTGAGAAAACAAAGTACTTTGAAATAAAATAGATAGCTTTCAAAAAGTAGTTGGGCAGATGTCAATTTATTATCTCAAATTCTGAAATTTTTTAACGACAAAAAGATGTGGCAAAGATGATGTTATGCAGTGAAGACTTCCTTATTGTAATGTAATAAATTCCCGAGAAAAAAATTTATTCATCTAACAAATAAATTTAAATCTTATAAATAAAAATTGTAAATATATTTTTGAATATTAATATTTAAAAAATGGAAAATATAAGAATATTAATTAAAATACGATAATGGAACAAAACGTTCAATATTTCTTCGTGATGAAGTAAACATTAAGTTTGCCAAAATATAGTATTTTTTACATAATTCTTATAATTATCAATCTCTATGACGTCAAAAGAAGCAGGTTAACAAATAAACAATAAAATATTAGGAAACTTAAAAATGGGATGATATAGCACCTGCAATAAAGTATTATATGAGTAGCATTTAATAGTTGACTCTCTTATACATATCTAAAGAGAGAAAAGTTTGGTGGATAGATGTAATTCTTTGTGGAATAGTTAGACACGCGTAACCGATAGCTTAGCTATCAAACCTGTTGAGGCATTTGTTAGCTGCAAAATCTTTTCTTTTAGGCAGAATGTTTACTATATAATGAGCAATATTTGCAAAAGAAAAAAATCAGGATATTGTAAGGTGTCAGCTCAACAGATATGCACATAGAAAGATGAAATTCAGTATCGCTCTCCCATTGTTCAATCGTGTGTGCATAGAACGGCATCTTCATCTTTGAAGACACAGCTCAACTTATTATTTCAACAATGAAGCTTAAAGAGTGGTAATTCTCTCTGTAGGATTATTAAAGAAACAATACATACACCTTAATTAGCTGAAATTATTTAGCTATAATTAGTTTAATTACCAACTTAAAATGTTTTTGAATTCTATGACATTATACATAGAAAATGAAATTATGAAGATTGGATTTTATTACTACTAAATGAATTTTTGCCCCGTTGTTTATTGTCCGTTCAAGATATGTCTAGAATTTTTATATTCAATTAATACGCAACTAAATGCAGCACTAAAGTTAGAATTTAGAGTTCACAATTATGTGTGTGAATCAATGATTGAAATTTTCTTCTCATTTAAACATTAATGTCTTCAATCATTAAAATAATTTTCACTCAAGAGTTTGCTAATATTTATATTAAAATTTAATCAAAATTTAGAATTAAAAAAGAAAATATCTACGAGAGAGAAATATTTCCATTATGAAGAAAAAAAATTAATTAAAAATGTCGTTTGTTGTTGTTTCTAATCTCCCATCTTGTCTGACAGAGTCATTCTAGATCAATGAAACCGTTGACATTAATGAAATCCTATACACAAAAAAAGAACAAGGTATCCTACCATCCAGTCCAAGATGTGCTAAGGTGATACTTGTTTTTTTTTTTTTTTTCCTGGAATTTAGGGCAAAGAAGAAATTTTTACCCTAGAATATACGAGACTTCTCAGATACCCCCTATTAGAGGGAAAGGGAGCTTCTGTTGTCCAAGACAAAATTATAGAAGTATACAATTTATAGGCAGTCAAACATTTAATGTTTGTTAAAGAAACGAAATACAATATGAACTTCATAATCTGTTTCTTCTAATAACATTTAAATTACAGATAGCTGTCACAATTATGGAAACATTTTTTGAATTTCATATTCATTATAGTAAGTATAAGCCTAGCTACAAGTATTTTGATAATAAATGCTGTTTCAATATACAAAAATTTATATCGCCTAGGCATTATGCTAACAGACGAAGATAGTTTCGAGCTATTTCAATACCCACTAAAGAATTGTTAAGATCCATATAAAGTTAAATATAACATGATACTTTCAACCTAACTGAATTTCTCGTAAGAATTTTTAAGAATTATGTATCTCATGGGAAGAAATCAGGGAAACTCCCAAGCAATCAACCGACACACGTGCATGCTGAAGTTCAAATACAAAATTCATCACCAGCTGTAGCTGAGATCAAAATTAAAACCTCATGATTCGAAAAGCCCTGTTCTACCTCTTGGTTTGTATACAGTGAAAGGTTATTTTATTGAAGCTATGCATGTCTCGGATTTTCTCAAATGTAAAAAATACCAGATTTTATAGATTTTTAGAGAGGTCAAGTTAGTTTAACTTGACTAGTTGAATCAAATATTACTGTTTAATTTTTTTCTTTAAAATTTATAGTGGTACTCTTCTTAAAATCATAGTAATAGACATATTACTTCAATAAGACAAAATTGCGAATTAAAATATTCAACGGATGAAGTTGAATGAAGTTTACAGACCGTTATTCAAGCTGGCTATCATGTCTGTAAAGAAAGAACAATTGCGTTAAAATAATAAGTGGTCATAATTTTAGTAAATATTTATCGAACCAAACAGAGCATTTACAGATGAGTAGTAATAATCAGGCCACTTTTCTGAAATATAATGATAAACATTATCTATAATGGTGCCTGCCACAGTAAGAAAATGGTCGATTGATAAATAGAAAATAATTATCTGATAAAATTGTCCTTTTTATATTTTTACACAAATAAAATGGGTGCACGTTTCAGGGATAGTTGCACAAGTATAAGATCTGATGGTCTCTTCACATTATTAAGTAGTATGACTTTGTCATTTAATGGGCAATTTGTCATTTTATGCTGATTTCTCTCGATGACGAGAATTGTCATCGAGAGAAAATCTTAGCTTACCAGAATCATCATATGATACAAATTGTGTTTCCTATAGGAAATATATTAAAGGAAAAATTATTAAATCATAAAATAAATCTATAATTTAAATTTTTTTATATTCAATGCATATACATTTAAATATATAATCTGGAAAAAAGTAGCCCGTTTTCTTACATGTTTTGTTATGTAATTATAAAATGTTCAAATATTTATGAAATTCTTTATGAAGTTATCTGCATTTTCAGGAAAAAATGATGAGAAATTGTGTTGGGAAATACCGATAAGCGAGTCATTCTTTCCTATCGGGAGACAGTTTTCCGTCTAATCTCGTTATCTGGAGTCTCACCTCTCTATTAAGCGACAACGCAAAGTCGCAACGTATCATCGATCAGATTTTCATTCTTTTGGACTCAAGCACTCACTCATCGTCTTCTTTAGAGTTAAGGATGGATGAATCGATGATTTCGCATTACTGAGCATCGATTTCACCGCAGGAACATTGTGGCAAAGTCTACTTACCCGTGAAACAGCATCGATTTCTAAAAATTTAAGTTTCTTAAGGTTTCTTTTTTTCTTAAAAAAAAGATTTTTTACCGAATTTACAAGCTTTCCACCTTTTTTGATTTCTGTAGAAAGACTTTTTCTGCATAACAGAAATTATTTTTTTATGTTTACGTTATTTTCTTTTGTAAAGTAAGTTACGAAAGCTGTGAGTAATGTCGTAAGAGCTTAGAGATTTGATAATGTAATGGATATGATGTTAAGTGAATTGGAAAGTCAGACTGTTTGTTCATTTAGTGTGATAGGTAGACAAAAAAATAAGGTCTTGATGGAAAAATAGTTTGAAACTTTGTTTTTACTAGTTGAAGTTTACAGTTTTATTTCTACAAGGATTCTGTACCATTGGTAAATAATTAGATAATAATTATTAAAGTGTTAGAGAGAAAATGTATTTAGGTAAGACATTTTATAAGTGTTTACTATTAAACTTAAATGCCAAGCCAACAGACAATGCCTTAGTACTCAGGACTTCATTTCAATATTTAATTTGTTTACTTACAACCTTTGTTCAATCGTAGGGTAGTGGATTGTCTATGTGTATAAGACTATTTTTAGGATTTTCTTAAATGTTAACAGCATATATTTCCAGGGAAAAAATGATAAAGAAATAATAAGCAAAATTCATTGGCTACAAGGAAGAAAATCCTGAAAAATCCCAAGCATCCACCAAATGATATCACGCAGAAGATGGATGCATCTTATCTTGTGGCTCAGAGCAAAAAATTTCAAACCAGGGACCTTCCATTCTAAAGAGCAATGTCCTACCTCTAAAACAAACACAATAAGCCTTGTGTTTGGCCACGTGCAATAGTTGGAATTACTTTTAAATTATATATCCCAGTTTATTTAACCCTCAGATGTGAAAAATGCTGATGGAACAATCAAACATATTTATAAATCAGGAATAAAAATCAAAACAAAAATAAGGAAATTAGCTAATATACATTTTTGTGCACATATTTAAAATCAAGTAACATCATTTACTAACTTTATTCTAGTTCAAATGTGATACATTTTTGTTAAGAATGTCACTCTCAATTTTCAACATATCATAATTACTATTAGAATAGTTTTTCTTTACTTTTATTGGTGCTTTGATCTTGTAAGTATAATAAGAATCTTTTAGATTAATTTATTCTCTGACATTAAGAATTCAATTTCTCCACTTTAGTTCACAATTTTGTGAGTCATCATAGTGAGCACATCTGTATTGAAATATTTCTTATATCTTAGTTTTGCATGGCCATCTTTGTCATTCCTTTTACAGTGGAATATTTTAGAGTCTTATCTTTAACTTGAAGAATAATTTTTCAAAATATTGTTATTTCTTTAAAAAGAATAACTACTTTAAAAATGCATAGAAAATACTACAATTTTTTGAAATTACTTTAATGAGTGAAACAAATGCTTTGGTATGACTTAAATAAAGCAAAATTGATTTTCTAATATAAGCAGAATAAAGTAAACCTTTCTAAATAAATATTTAATTAATATTTCTTTATAAATGTAACAACCTATTGAATATAATCGTGCCAATATAATGCCATTGAAAAGCATTTTGGGTATGTTGTTACATTTTATAAAAATTATTTATTTTTTTCAATTGTATCAAAATTAACGTTGAAACATCAAAAATGAACAGTTGATAAGTGGAAGGATTTTTTTTTTCAATATGTTTTGTCATTTGTTTCGAGCTTACACTGGCGCATGTCGGAATCTGTGTAAATAAAATTTGCTTAAGGACATACATCCTTTTGACATCAGAAGATTTTCAACTTAAAAGTTGAAAAAAGCTTTTTTCCCTAAAGATTCAGAATCTTTTAAGATAAAAATATCTTCTTTAAAGTTTCCTTTTTCCACCCAAGAGTTGAAAACAAAGCTTGAAAAGTCCCTTTTCTCTCTAAGTTTTCTTTTCTACTTAGAGGTTGAAATGTCACCTTTTCTTAAAGGTTGAATTTTCCTAAAGGTGAAAGAAAATTTTCCCTAAAGTTTTCCTTTTTTACCTAAAGGTTGAAAATTTTTATTTCCTAAACTATGAAATTCCCTGAAGGTAAAATTCTCTTTTCACTAAAATTTCGTTTATTAGCTAAAGATTGAAAAATTCTTATCGTTTAGGAATTGTTTGGATGGATTATGGATTCCGAAATGTATAATATTTAAGACGATAATCTTATTTAGTATGTATCTTCCCGGCTTCATATTTCAGTAACGCTTATTAAGCAACAAACAACACCCTACGTATTATCTACAAGTGGTTACAGATTGATCGAGTTTGATTATCGTTCAATGGTCATTTTCAGCCTACAAGAGATAATTAGATAAGGAACTACAGTTCAAAGTGCATTCCGGATGAACATCCAAATCATCCAATTCTAAGATGGGATTTAAACCCAAAACTGTTAAACTGTAGGTAATAATTGTTAGCACTCCGTTGCCAGTTTGGACAAAGATTGGTCTGAAAATCATTATACATATTAACGTACTTTTAAGGTAATTTAAGTTATTTGTGTGAGACTCACATTTTAACTTTTCTGTGGAATAGTTCTTTTATTTCCAAATATCGGGAATAAAATTTACATATAAACATGCATATTTATAACTATTTAGTAATGCAAAATAAAGTTGAAACGAATTGAATTTCTATTCATTGAAAAATCTATCTATTAAATGATTTTCCCAGTTTATATCCTTCTTAGGAAGTTAGCATCACTAATAAATTAATGAAAAGTTATTATTTGATTAGATTCCTTGTTTTTCATTCAAAGGAAATTTAACAGAAAATAACTTTGTTAACTGAATAAATTATGATTCAGATACTTCAGTCACAGACAAAATGATTTTAAAAATTTAATTTCAATTAAAAGTTATTTATAATATTATCAAACATTTTATATCAGTTATTTATAAAATATACTGTGCTTTTACAGGAATTTTTTGATAAATACAGTAAATTTACAGTTTTATTTTGTCTTATTAAATAATTTGCTAACACTCTTGTAATGATAAATTAATAACTAGGTATAGAGAATGCATTTGTTAAAAAATAAAATTAAATAAATGATACTAGATAGTGTTAAGAAAATAGAACAGAAAATTCATAGGCTTAAAAAATTATAGGTTTTCAATTTTCAGAGAAGATTATGTTGTTAAGTTTTTTTTTATCCAATTAAATGAATTATTTTTCCACATCAGAATGAAAAGCGGAATAAAAGCAATTGTTTTCCGAGAGTAAATTAAAACTCTCTTTTATTATCAACAAAATGTACCAAAAATTAAATTGCTTTCTTTACAAAAATTTCACGATTCTGATTTTAACTTTTATCGATAGTCTCTTTTAATTCAAAATTGGACTACTATTTAGTGCTTGAGAATTTATTTTCCGAAGAATTCTTCAGAAGAGGAAAACATTTTCAGTTCGATTTTCCTTAAGGCAAAGATAAATGTTCCGATGGTAAAAACGAAGAAACTCTTTCTCTTAAGAAATAGTTATTTTTAAATAAAGGGAGTTTACTTTGAAATAAGGAAACTACTGCTGTAATTTGAAATAAATGTAACTAATTGCCTTAATTAGCATTACAATTTTCTTCTTAATATAGGAGAAAGGTAAAATGAAAAATTTTACTTGAAATAAGTTATTTCAAAAGTAAAATAATTTTAATTCCATATAATAAGGAAAAATGTATTCTTGAAATTCACTTTCTTAAGTTTCTAAGAAATGAAATATTTAATAATTTTTAAAATAAATTTAAAAATAAAAATTGAACAGGAAAGATTTTGAACTAATGATGTTCCTTTATAATGAATTTAAAATTGAAGAATTGAATTTTTAAGATTCCAAGTATTTATTAAATTTTTAAAACTGTATCATCAGTTTGGAAAAAATATAAAAATGTTATTTACATTGCAAAATCATCTCTGATAAGTCTCGTTTTCCTTTTCAAGTTTTTATTGACTTTGCAATATAAAATCATGAAATTATTAGATAAAGGTTAATCAATACTATATAAAAAATTTAGTATAAGTGTAATTGTACTTCAGTTTTAAGTAACAGGTTTAGTTATAAAGAAAAAAATTTATACTCCTTAATTATTTAAATGAATTTTATATAATTGTACTGAAGTTTCATATATTTAGATAATCCTACAAAAGAATATATTAATTATGTACTATGAAAAACTAGTATATTAATATTTTATACTGTAAATAAAATATTTATCAGGACTTCATATAGATTATTAATGGAAAGGAAATTCAAATATATATCTGTAAATAAAACAAAGTACAAATTTATTGATAAAAGGAAGTGATATTTGTAAGGTTAAAATTATTAGATTATAATGTTCAGAGCATCTAATAAATGAATCATGAGTTAAAAACACAAATTCACACATTTAAAAAAATTACACTAGAAAATAAAAATTTAGATTCCAAACAAACTATGAAAATGTGTCAAATGTAAAAATGTTTTAGATTTGTGTTGGCATAAATGAATCCCCCCCCCCCCAAAATGAGATTTTAATTGGAATTAAAGTTTGAATAATCAATGTACGGTTAATTTTTGAGCATGTATAATTTGACCTAAATCAATAGCTTAAAAACTATTCTAAAACTCTTAAGTCATTCTTACTTTTAATGTGTATTGAATCCCTATGTTATATATTTGAAATTTTATACATTGTTTTGGTTATATACTAAAGTAAGCTTGATAGAAATAATAGCATTTTTTTGTAAATTCTCATTTTATATAATTTTTCTGAAATTAATATGAAAAAGTTTAAGAATCTCTTTTTTGAATATTCCAATATGAAAAAATTAACTTTCACAAAGATGAATTATTAAATTCTTGACAATCATTGATTTTAGAAAATAAAATATGTATACTGAAATTTAAAAACAACTTAATGAGAAGTTTATCAAAGTTAATAGCAAGAAAAAATATTAGCCTAACAATTCATATATTTATCTTTTGATATGATTTAGTTTAATAGCCTAAACACATACACAATGAAGAATGAAATGATTTGTATGAGATTAATTAAAATCTCTTAAACTCTGAAATATTAATAACAGTGGAAAAGTTCAAAAATTCCTTATGAATGAAATTAATATCTTTTCAAAAAGATCATTTTATAATTCTGTATTGAAGAATATTATAATAATCAAAAATTAAAGTATGTATTTTTGAGAACTCTAATGCATTAAAAAAGAAAGTCAAAATTAATGAATTATAAATATTATAATTTATTTTCATGTTATAGCTATGATGAGCCTGTACACAAATTAATTACGTATTTGAACTTCATGTCTAATAATTGTATTACCTTGGAATGTGAATTTCTTTAGTTATCTCCTTTTTCTATGCAATATCGATTCTTAATACTAACAATGGTTTAGCACAAGGCATTTATTAAAATCTTTCAATAAACTAAAATACTTCATTTTTATATTCTTTGGGATGATACCTTTTAAAGTGTAGTATCCAATTAGGAAAAATTGAATAAAATAAATGATTTTTTTTCTAATGGCTGGCACCTTTGAGCAAGTATAGTACATTAGCCCATTAGCCGCAACAAGGCCGGAAACTGCTACTCATTTTATCGTTACCCGGTGGGCACCTGTGAACCAAGTCACGGAGGTATGAGAAACATCTCCCAAGCCACACCACCACAGTGCACTTTACATTTCTGGTGTGTTACGACCCGTGGCTCTACCCTTTATTCAAGCCCTGTGAAACCCTACGTTTCAGCAGGATAATGCCCGACCGCATGTTGCGGGTATTGTACGGACCTTCCTTGATACGGAACATGTTCGGCTGTTACCCCGGCCAGCACGTTCTCTAGATCTTTCACCAATAGAAAACGTCTGGTCAATGGTTGCCGAGCGACTGGCTCGTCACCAAACGGTTGAAGAACTGTGGCATCGTGTTGAAGCTGCGTGGGCATCTGTACCTGTACATGCAATCCAATATCTGTTTGACTCAATGCCCAGGCGTGTAACTGCTGTTATTACTGTCAGAGGTGGTTGTTCTGGGTAGTGATTTCTCAGGATCTATCCAGCCAAATTTTTTGAAAATTTAATCACTCGTTATTTCTAGTATATTATATTTGTCCAATAAATATCATTTTGTTATCTGCATTTCTTCCTGGTGTAGCAATTTTAATGGCCAGTAGTGTGTGTCACAATAAAATTAAGAAAATGCATTTCAGGCTATATCAGAATGATCTGTTTAAATATATAAAATCAAATAGAATGAATAAGAATCATGAAAGATAGCAATACTTTTAATTTTTCATTTAAAATTATTTTTATTGATACATATAGAAATAAACAGATTTCCTAGCAGTTGTTTTTCATCTGTTAGTGTGCCATTTCTTTGCTCTCTTAAGCACAAATTACGTTTAAACTGAAATGCAGTAGTTCTTATAAATGTAAATTATTTGTTCTTTCAAAACTATTTTTAAAATAAAACATTGAAATCTTGTCTTTTGTTTAAAGACCGTTGGGTTAGTTGTAGCGCTTTGCTCTCCTAAGGCACAGTCTGAGGTTCAATCCTTGGGCTTCCAAAGCTTAACTCAGACTTCCATCCCTTCAATGAGACAATAAAACAACATGTAAAGCATTCTTGGGAACTAATCTATAAGAATTTCACGTTAGGCTGCCCACCTAACAGACACATATGCTTCGTACATCAGGGACCTCAGCCATGAAAACGGATATGGACGCTATAAGCCTTAACCTCTAAATAACCTGACATGTCGTTACTTTTACCTCAAATGAGGAAAATTAACAGGACTTCAATAATGCACTGTAATCACAAGCATTTATATCTTCAATGTAATTTGTAATACAGTGATTGAACTGTTGAATCCAATCATTATCATGTACTAATGTTTCCCGGCCGAACATAAAAAAATAATGAGTCACAAACCTTTAACAAAATAGGAAAATAATAAGGTTGAGTAAACAACTTTATCAAATATATTACAAAGTATGGATTTTAAATTCATTCAGAAGTTCTCTACTTTTTGTCTTATTTACATAAACAAGAAATTAAATAAGTATTTTTTCAAACAGATGCAGACAGATATCCTGTTGATCCATATTGTGATTAATGTTAAAAAATATATTAAACCAACACTTTGCTTAAGAATTGTCTAGAAAACGTTTTAAAAATTAACAGTAAATAAATCATGGAGTAAAATAAAGTGTGGCAACATAAGGATTCAGGAGACAAAGAAATTGATTCATCTTTCAAGAAAGTAATCCTCACATGCTTCTTTTCTTTCTTTCACAAAGAAAATTTTCCTTATAAACGAAACTTAACTTGAAACCAATTCCTTTGGAGACCCATTAAGCTAACAGATTTCTTCTTCCTTTTGAATATCAACTATCCGTCTTGTTTGAACATAGGATTAGTATTTTAGAAACAGGCGCTTAAGCCGATAAAAGTTTATTGATCTTTAAAATACTGTGATCCACTTTTCACCAAACGTTAATAAAGCTCCTTCTACTTAAAGGAAATCTAAAGCTTTCGTTACTTTAAGAATTGCTTGTAAATTTAAGTTTTCTCACATATTAAATTTCAAAATTATTTGAATCTTATGCTTATGATCAAATATTTTAAACTCAATCTTAGTTGTGAAAAGGACAATTAGGTTATGTAATTTAAATTTATATCTTTAATGGATGTTTAACTTGAACGATAATGTTTAGTAAAAGATAAGACAATTTTAGTCAATAATATGCAATTAAAATATTTATTAAGAAATTCAGTATTATTTCAATATCATAGCATTAATATTTCTGATATATTTGACAATATGAAATCATTTGATTGTTTAATAATCATCATTTAATTGATACTTTAAAGTTTTAACAAAGACAGCAAAGATAATTTTTCACATAAGGGTTATAAAAATCCAGGATGAGAATCTACCAGAGCTACTTCCACTAGCCACCACCACTAATATAGTTAATATAAAAAAGTTAATTAAGAAATGATGTCATTCGAATCAAGTCTTTCAATAAGTTTTTTCCTTTTTTAAAGAAATTTTTTTTTAAATTTAAATTATTTCGAAAATTAATGAATGAAATGGGGTCATAGAAAAAATAATCTACAAAATATGTCATTTTAACTTTTATGTTGTTGGGAAATATTCTAAAAATCTGTTACAATAATTTACAAATAACTTTTAAATTTTACATTTATTGTGTTTAATTTTTATGTTAAATATCAAACCCATTATTATTGACATGCACATTTACATACGAGGATTATTTAGAAAGAAAGGATAGTTTTGTTATAAGAAATGAAAAATACAATATTTATTGGGAAAACCATTTGTACAGATAAAAGCCATTTCTATTTCTCTACATAATCACTTTCTAATTTAAGTTTCAAGATTACATCTAGATTCGACCTTCAGGATTACTATGTTACGTTTTCCTGATTCCAGTACTTTAAGCACACAAGGATGTTGAATTTTGTTTTTTCTCAAAAAGACAAATTATTTAAAAAAACATTAAAATAGAGATTTCTGAAAAATTCTAATTAAATAATGGGAAGCATTCAAAATTGAAAACAAGAATTTTTTCTTGCCTGAATCGGACACCTTCATGAATTCCGATTTCTTTTCTTCATTTCTTTAAAAAAATTGCTGGATCATTTTGAAAGTGAAAATTTTTGTTTGTCAGGATATATTTCTTTTAAAAAATTTTCAAATTTTATCTTGAGTTGGACTATCTACAAATTTTAAATACATTTTATACGTTTCATTTTTGTTGGGACAGAACAGCAACAGTTACTGCAATTGATTCTGAATTTGTAAATCATAAATTAACTCAGAAGAACCTGAAAATAAAGACTTTATGATGAAGGGAAACACTTTAAAATAAGGAAAAAAGAAATATATATAGATAA
>JAPDSC010163808.1:112255-126263 GCA_026290005.1 Latrodectus geometricus
ATATATATATATATATATTCTTGTTTAAATCTCACATCATGATTGATTGAAAGTAAAATAATTCTTGGAACCGTCTCTGAACACATTTCTAAAATCTAATTGCAGAGAAAAGCTGGAAGACTGAGTAAGATGTATTATTGAAAATATATTCAATAATTGGATTTTAATAAAAAATACATTGGTAGAATTTGAAATTTTTGGAGCTTAAAGCACCATTCGTCAATTATTTTAGTATATCTTTCTATTTTGACAATAAGCTTTTTTGAAATTTTATATTAGCTTGGATAAGTTTATAAAACACTTATTCTTCAGCATAAATGTTTTATTGGGTGAGGAATATTTTAAACAGAATTTCTTTTATTTGCTTACATTTTTTTAACAGTTTAATATTGATATTAAGCTTGTTAAACCTTAAAACATATAGCCATTGAATTTAAATTATTAAATCCATATTCAAATACTACTCATTAATTTTAATTTTAATGACTAGGTTTTTTTTCTTTTTAAATATCTTTTACGAATTATATACATTTAATAAGCATCTAAATTTCAAATTCCAATAGAAGTTAAAGTAACTGCCTTTAATGTTATAGTTCATCTATAGAAATGTAAATTAAACAAATAAATTAAAATAATAAATTATAAATTAAAATTTTCTTTATAAATTAGCAGTAAAAATATTTTTCTTCAGTAAATTATTTTTATCAACACAAATTTTTATTTTAGACGTTATTCATTTTATTACTTAAAACTCATTATTTCCATCAATTTCCTGTTTCATATAATAACACTGAATTGTGAACAAAAAAAATCATGAACATCAAATCATTATGCAAATTTTCTTATACACTTTTAAAGCTTAAAACAAACTTTTTTTCATCTACAAAGCAGCTATATATATCAATCTAGGAAATGGAAATATGTAAAAATTCCATTAACGTTACTCTCTGAAAATCCCACTTCATCAGATATGTCGAAAATGTAATTATAAGATGTTGATGGCAGGAAGAAGTTTTAAAGAGATTTCTTAATCTACATTATTTTAAGTTTCTTCGTAAATGCATTTAAGAATATATTAAGAAGAATGAAATTATGCGCACACATTATTCTCGTTTATTTTTTGCAAATTACGTAAAAGAAAAAAAAGAATAGTTCTTTCTTAAAAAAGTAATCATAAATTTAAAAAAAAGGGAGATAAATAAAATTACGGTTTGTAACTATTAAAACATTCATTACAACACTGAAGATATTTGTTTTGTTTTGCAATGAAAATCGAAATTTATGTACACATCCTAATTATAACATAAAAACAAGTTGATATTTTAAAAAGTTTCAAAGTCTGCATTATGGACATGTGTCTCCGTGAAAATGAGAGGCTTCGTTTCATCGATCTCGAAGATTTACATTTATTCATTTAGGATTCAAATGTATAAACCATTGTAGATTTATTGGTAATCTTAAAGAATGTTATTCGAGAGGTGACATTTATTAAGATCACCATATTTTAAGATTGTAGTTGAAAAGAGATCATTTGTGCAATCTCAACACTTTGCTGTGTTTTGCATATGTAAGGTGAGAATTTGTATAGTTAAACTTTCATGCATTTAGTTTGTAGAGTGATTACAAAATAACAATTAGAAACAAACTTTATTTTATGTCATTGACTTTTCATATTATGGTAGGATCATTAAGAAAATTTTGTAAATTTTTTATTCTTTTTTTTGCAAGACATTTTACCTTTGGTCTTAAATATACTACAGTTACTGAGATTATCTCTTCATTACACTATGATGTTGAATAATTAGCTTTTTAGCATGCATTTTAAGTTTGCAAATAAGCGGCAGAAGCTTGGAAACAGATCTGAAGAATATATAGAATAAAATATTGGAGCACTTTTGTGATTGCTAAGTGATATACTTATGAATCATACTATACTTAGAGTGTACAATCACTTATTAATTAAAAATTGTAGAAAAAGTGTAAGCAGAAAAACAGGTTGTGAAGTCGTGTTAACTGTTATACATTGAAGACAATGAAGTGCTGATTATTTCATCACATTTGTTCTACTATACCATTAATTGTAAAATTGGTTTAGAATTTGTCTGTATTTTTAAAGATTGTGTTTCTCAGCTCGTTGAAAGTACTGATAATCAAAAAGTCAGAAAGAATGCAACATTTTTTATTATCTGAAGCAAAAACTAACACAATTTTTTACATTGTTCTTTTTTTCGGAAATAGGTAAATCATGTATGAATTAAATAATAATTTTTAAAATAAAATTGTGCTCATAAGTTTAAAAATAATTCATAAAATCAGGTCTAATTAGTGATTAATTTGACATATTTTTGATGTGGAGCGAGAATTTATACATTGTGATATGAAGAAATTGTATTGAAAGAGTGTTATTTTGAAGAGATTAAATTATTATTATAGTTATTTTATAGCATATTATATTAAATTATTATTATAACATTTGAGGATTCAACTTGAACTTTTATATAATAAAAGTTCAAGTTGAATCCTCAAATGCCTTTTTCGTTATTAATTCCAATACATATTAGAAAAATAGACTTTAATAAAGAAATGAGATTTATGAATCGGTGGATCTACGGCGTCATTTGGAAGTTTCTCAGATTATTTCAGGAATATCAAAGAACTATGAAAATAAGATTATATGTTAGTTTTGAAAATAAACGAATTTAAAAACAATTCAAATATTCAGTTTTATATTTTTGAAAAAAACTGGTTTGATTTCCAACACTCTAATTCTAAATCACTTCACTGCCCTAAAAAAGCTCTACATACTTCTTTTGTAATAGTCTCTTTTCTTCACCTACTATTTTCTGTATTTTTGAATTTATTTTCTGCATGAAACTACTTTTCAAGTAATATCACAATTTTTGAGTCTTTCAATGAAGACATCTCTTTGCTGTTTACATGGGACCCACTTGCCTAGAAACCGAAAGAAATATTCAGAAGAATTCTAAATATTTCTTTTATCACGTCTCAGTTGAAATTCGTTGTCAAGATGACGTTGTCATGTTTACCACATGCAAGTTTATTTCGTAAAATGTAATAGATGCTTTTTGGCGACAACTTTTTATTGGCTCCCGCGGAATCCCTTCTATAAAAAAACTCTTCTGTAATCCGGAAATTGGATACAATGCAGAGAAATCATTTTATTTTCTGCATTTTAACACTTCTTTCTTTGTTTCCATTCAGAGTTGTTGCTTTTAAGAAGAAGAAATGAGATTCTTCGTGTCTTAAAACATATGCCGCTTTCATCAAATAAAAAGAAACACTTTCTCTTTATTTTTAGATGTGCAGTTGTTTTAAAGATTTTTTATTGTATTTTAGAATAATAAACATGAATCAAGAAAACGAGAACAAAGGATAAATTTAATAATCATTTGTATTCTGTTGTAATTATTTAAAGAAAGAATATGCTTTTTATTTTTATTCATTACTTTGGAGAAAATTGAATTAAAAAGTAGAAAATTGTCAAAAAAGACTTTAAATAACAGAGAGGATGCTTTTAAGAAAAATAAATTAGATTATTAAAAAGATAAGTAACACCGTTTATATATATATAGAGAGAGATATTTGTCTGATCATGAATTTAAAAACAGAAAGATATATATATATATATATATATATGTGCGTGTGTGTGTGTTTATGTAATCAATTTACATTTTTATTACATTTATCCATATGTAAATTCAAACAGCTTTAACTCACACACATATAATTTGTAAAAATAAAATATTAAAAATGATTTCATGATTTCTCGATAAGTAGAAATATTTGTGCATCTCGAAATGTTAAAACTGTTGGGATCAAAATCAATGCAAAATACTTGCTTAGAATTATAATACACCTGCATAAGTGTGTTTTGTATAACAACAGTTAGTATAGTAATTTTTTTCCTTTTACGTATGGATTTTAAATGCTTTCGAAAAATCAGAAATAAAATTAATGATGACATTTTTTCTTAAGAAATATTTAAACTTATATAAAGACAGTAAAAAAAAAATTATTCCATTTCCTTCCAATAAATCTATTTCCTAAATTAAATTTTCAAATATTTATTTAATCAGAAATAAAAAAAAGTTACATATTTTTAAACTTTAGCAATGAAATGAGGCTGAGATGATCTCCGAGCAATTAACATTCAGTTTTTCTGTTAACCATTCGAAGATTTGAATTCCAGTTTTGGCTTGTTGGATCGTATTTGTCCGAAATTCATTTTGAACTCTAAGTCCCATTCTAATTCGTTTTCGAGTGAAAAAGAAGAGATAAACAAACCTACATTTTTATGATTAAGAAAATAGAAAGAAATATTGACGCTATAGCATCTTCGTAAAAATTAAATGCTTAGAAAAATTATGTTCTAAGTCACTCGTTGGTTACTAACTGAATTCTAAATTACAATTTAATTTTATACATTTAATATTGGTTGGATAAAGTCAAACGTTTTAAATTTGGTTGCGTTTGGGCTTTCTTATAAGAAGTATCTTGCAAACACATTAAATTTAAGTTTTATTGTCGGCATTATCAAAGGACCAAATTTTAGGAATGTTATTCTGAAAATCTTATTGCAAGCATTTGTATTTTCTTATATTATCACAATAAACTATATTTATGTGAGGAATAAAATGATGCGAGGCACCATTTTATTTTTCTTTAAATTGTTAATTTGATTGTTAGAACACACATTTGTGCAGGGTCCATTTAGAACTATTATGAATGAAATATAAGTAACACATTTAGAAAATGAATAAAATACAAATTGTTCAAAAAGAATAAATCACTATCCTTAATTAATGCACGAATTTATTATACTATTATTTTTATAAATTTGACGTGGTAATTGTAAAAATTTAACAATATATGGTTTATGAAGAGGAATTAAATTGTAGATATTTATTTTTATGTTCAAATTGTATCGTAGATATTTATTAATTATCATGTTGTGTTGTATATTTCTTATTATGTATAATTGGTTAACTTTATTCATTGTTTAAGCAATAGAAAAGCCGTGAGCAATTGCATATTAAATAGTTTGCTAATTGCTTTTAAATATAAACATTTGGAATTAAGATTAATTAATTTATTAAAATTTATTTATTTTGTGGTAATTATAATGTATTTTTCTTTTGATTATTTTATAATATACAACCTTTTTAATTTAGACTTACCTTAAAGTCAAATTAACAGTTTTACAAAGCTATTGAGAACACAAGCAAGACATTGTGTACTTGGCAACATAAAATTGTTTTATTACAAGAATAAATGCAGTAATACGTATATTAATCATGAATATTATCTTTATTCTAAATGAATAGGTTCAATTTATTTATATTCTTAATGAATGGGTATTTTAGTTATTGAAAAAGATGTTGCAAATATGAATTAATTAAAATATAATACTCTTTTTAAATTTCGTATTTTTAATATTTCTGAATACGGATGGGGAGGATCTGGGTTTGAATCCAGGCTGGGGAATGGGTGTACTTTCTCTCTCTCTTGTCTTTGCCCTTTTTTTGTATGAATGATTGCCTACCCTATAAACGGGTACCTGTGGCATGTGTGAACTGAAGAAGTCGGATTCCACATCAAATTACGGTTCAGTTGAAAAAGTGAAGCAGCTCACTCCTGATTGCTAGCCTGGCTGGCACACGGAAACAACAATATTTCGGTCAGAATTATCTTTTTTGATAGAATTTGAAGAAAAAAATTTTTACAATTTTAGGATCAACATTTTTTATTGCAATTGTTTGTTAGAGCTAATGTTTGGGAAGAAAGGAAATGTTTCAGAACTGCTCTTGGTCTTCTTCATATTATTTCCCAAATCGGAGCTGAGAGATGGAGGGAATTATTTTAAAAGTAAACTGAATTCAATAATACTCACTAAAAATGTGAACTATGTAACAAGTTTTACATAAATAAATATCCTTAAATTCATTAAAAGAATTATATGGTATGTGAAGGATTTTTAAATAATAAAATATCTAAAAGAAAAGTCCAAAGCTCATAACGACTGTTTTTGTTAAGAGTTTGATATTTTGCCTTTACAGGACTTCCCAGTGCAGGAAATCAAGCAGAATATACAGAGGAATATTATTTATTAAACAGTAGAAACTTATATTACGACTATTTTATATAAGTCTAAGCTAGAACTGCTTATCAAGCAAATATTAAATATATTACTAATGAATTCTTATTTACTAGAAAAATTCATTGAAGCTTAAATCAAAGAATTCCCGAACAAAGTTTAATACTTACATAACATTTTCAGTAAATTTTTACTAAAAATGCCATTTCATGCAAATTTTTTTAAAGTCCCATTTCTAAATAGTTAACATTGTCTAAGTTTAATTTCTCTCTTGAATTTTATTAATTAATTCATTTTTAAAAATATATTCATTTATATTTAATTTAATCAGAAATATAAAAATAAGTTATTTTTTTAACAATGAATAATAATTTTTATATCAGTAAATATATGTAAAATTACTTAAAGTTTCCAAGTAATTTTCAAAAATATAAAGTGACATTTCTAATGCGATGTAAAATTATCAATAAAGAGGATACTCAAAATAAAATGAAAGTCTACAAATGTGAGCATGTTTACATTTAATATTTTTTCTTTGTATCAATATTTAAATTGATTTGTAATAAAAACAAATTGATTTATTTGCAGTTCGACAACAGTTAAAAGAATAACTCCATTAATCCTTACAGTTTGAAACAGATTCTGAAACACATGATGCCAAATATTCGAGTTGTAGAACTGAAAGAAAATACTTTCAAACAAAATAATAATAATTCCTTGAAAGTATTTCAAATATTACCTTTAAAATTTCCAGTAGTAAAATTACTTTTAAATTTAGTAAATATTAAAGTAGTTCACATGAAGATAGCCTTAAATTATTTGAACTTTTGGAAAATTACACTGATGCATCTTAAGGTTAATCGATGATCATAGAGAAGGTAACAGATTTCGAGACACTGCACATTTCTTGAAGAATGGTAAACATAAATGAAGCGTTAGAGTGATAAGAGCTAGAGAACAAATCATTCTGAACGATTAAAAACATATTAGATATTTAATTTACCCTTTCAACTAATAAAAACTGTTTTAAATCTGGTGAAGAAATACATACCTACATTACAAATATATATATATATATATATATATATATATATATATATATATATATATATATATATTTAAATTTATATCAATGTTTTGGCAAATTATGTTAAGAGTTTTAAATTGCTAATGCGGAACACAAGATTGATTAATTTATGTCCATTGAAAGACGTCTTTTGGTTGTTTTGTTTGTCTCAATAGCAGATGAAATGAAATAAATTCGTAAAATATTTCTAACTTTGTAAAACTAATCATATCATATCAGAAATTAACTATCCTAACAAATAAGAATTATTTTAAGAAAATAGCGCTTTAAAGGAATTTTTTGTTTTACTTGAACCCATAATAAATGTTGAACTCATAAATAAATAATCTTTTTAAATTAATTCTTATAATAAATGCTTATTATAAGAAAAATCGCAAGTAATTATTAGCATAAGTAATATAAAAGTAATAAGTAATTAATCTATTTAAATTTATGCCCCGGAAGAAGATTTGCAGAAAGTAAAAATGTAAAATCTTCTTATTCTGTGCCCTATTCAACGACTTCGGGTAGCAGAATAAAGAATAAGATTAAACCCAAGATCTAACTTGAAAATCACAAATTTTTAACTTCTTATGAACTCGTTTTGGATTTTTTCCACCGCATATTGGATAGCTTCTTGACATGAAGCTGCTGCAAGTCATTTTAATATCCTTGGTAAATTACCTTTCACAAGGAATTTTCATGGATATTTGGGCATAACCGCTTACTGTAAAAGAGAAGACCTGCAGATTTTACATTTACCATGGCATTGTTCATGAAGAAGACAAAATTGTGACATCCATCCCCCAAAGTCCAACAATAGTAATGTATTAAGCTAGGTGGTTTTTTCTAGAATAAACTTCTTTCTCCTTCAAGATCACTGTCACTTGCCTTTGATGTTTATTTATAGGGTTTGTGGAAGTAAACAAAAATTTAGAAAGAAAAATGTGAATGTGAAGAATTGAATGCAAATAAATTTTCTATCATATTACAAATTTTTGTATAGTAGTTTCGAGAAAAGAAATCCTGTTATTTACGTGTTTCAGAATTTTCTGACCATAAAAGATTTAAAATTACATTATTGTCTATACTTAGGTTCTGGGCAATGACAGCTAATAGTGGTCAGCTTTAATCATCTTTCATATTTATGGACTATGGATGATGCATCAACGTGAAATGTATCTTTAATTATTTGAAGTGACACCAAAATTACACGTAATTGGCTATTACATTATTGGAACCTTAATTATCATTCACAATTCCTATCGCTTGGCTGATATTTTCCCTTTATCAAAGAAAAAATGTTGAATGTGATGAATTATTTCTTTGTTTCAACTTTTAACTCTATAAAATTATACATGAAAGGATCGAACAAAAAAGAGAAAAATGTTTTTAGTAAATGTCACCTTTTCATTTAACATAAATCAGATATGCTGAATGAAATATCAATCATTGCAAATTTCTATTAAAATGAAAAGGAATCATTTTCGCTCTAAACCAATATTGATTTCATTTACATATTATTTAGCTAATGTTAATGTTAATATTTACCATCAAATGTTTATCTGTTTATAAAATATTCACTTTATACGGCATTCTATAAGATGTACTCAGGGAACAAATTTATTTATCTCCTATTTTTACTTTGTTTCTAACTGATGCGCATAATTTTTTTGGAAAACGCACTTCTCTTTATTCCTGTTTATGATAAAGAATGCATAGTAATGATAAAATTGAAAATATTATCCTATTAGATGTTGTCTCAAAAATTGGATATAATACGACTGAAAATGATAAAAGTATTCATTGATACTCGTAGATTTAGTTCAACTAATAAGTTGAACTAAATCTTACATTCATTGCTTAATTATACTTCATGATATTAAATTTTCAAAACACTTATAATTACAACAGACAAACAATTACTACTTTATTATTATAATTTAATTGAATCTTTTTCTTATTATTACGTATTTCTAATTGCAATCTTACATACTATTTGGGTTATAAATATATTGTATTTTGATATAAATTAGATTGATTGTATCAGAAACATGATGAAAGTATCCAATATTTGTAAAGGTAAGCTTTTAATTAAATGTTTTATACTTATTTAATATTAGGTTATTATTGGTTTATTAAATTCTCTTAAACTATTTCATTGATTATTACAAAATTATTGTATTGTTGCCCTATATTATATGTTGAAAATAAATCAAAATATAATATTTGCTGTTTTTGTCCAACATGTATAAAATATCTAAGGAAATTAATAAGAATTTATTCTTAGGTAATTTTTCCAAGTTACAATAAAATTATTTATTTTACAACAAAATATATTTTAAGTAAAATAGTTTGTAGACTGCAAAATTATACAAAAATATAACTAATTCAAAATATTATATTGTAATTTTCTTGTAAGTTATTATAAACTTTCTAATTTTCGTGTATGAAAATAATTGTTTACATTTTCAAGCTAAAGTACATTTCACACCAAAAGAAAACAAATGTTACTTTTGCTGAAAATTGCTCTTTTCTGGGAGTAAATACACGCTTAGAGTTTCTTTGTTTGTATTGGAAAATATTTTTACAGTTGAAATCTCAAACATATAATTTTCTGTTATCAAGACCCCATGAAAAATCTATACTGCTCTTATTTTTTATTTAAAGAGTCAATTTTAGTTATTGAGCTTTTTCTTTTTGTGAAAATTATTTTTCAATACGTAAGTAAGTACCACAATTTTCACTAATAAAATAAAGAATGTTTTTCGGATTTTTTTCATGTTTTTGAAATGTTTCTACAAAATATTATTAGTTGATAAATCACGTTCTATTTATAAGCAATTTTAATATATGGATTTGTTGTTAGATGAACAATTCATAACAATACATCCATTTGCACATGGATTGCTAAGAAAAAATATTGTTCCACAGTTTATGGTTGTAATGAGAAGTCAATGATGGTAATTTAATATGTATTAATCGATGATTCTATGTTATTAATAATGCGAGTTTTATATTTTGTATTATTATTACCAACTAGTATTCATAGAAAATTTTAGTACTGAATTTACCATTTAGTAAAGATGAAATTGTACGATCAACTTTGAATGTTGACTTTTTTTATAAGCAAATAGTTTATGCGACACGAGTACCATATTCAACACACGATTTAATAACAGAATAATCTGTCGAAGTCATAAAGCGTTTTAATCATAAGGATAAAAATACATTTATGGGAAAAATTTGTGAAATATTTAGTTTTTGATAATGTACTATGATGGAAAACATGTGAAACATACAATTTTATAATTTTTATAGATTATTTAAATATTTATTATATTTAGAAGCATTTTTAAATTAACATTTTATTTTCATGTTTTTCAAAAAATTCTGTAGAGGTGTATAAAATAAAAATTGTAAATTCTTTTATATGTATAGGAGACTAAAATTAAAATTAAAAACACTCCATATAATAACTGAGATAATTTTAATTACATATTTTTTTCTACTTTAAAAAAGTTTTAATCAGAAAATAAGGTATGATATTGACCATGATATTGACAATAGAAAGGATTCAATTTATGAATCCCTTCTATGGCCAATAACAATTAGATATCTAAATAACATCTAGAGATATTTAAATAACATCTAGAGATCTATGATCTTTCAGTATCAATTTTGAATTCATTAGATGAATATAATTGAACATTATCTTGTTGAGAACAAATGTAAGCTTTTATTTTACAATGATTCATAATAATGTTCACTCATTTCGTTATGATTAAAATAGGCTATTCAAGTATTTATTTTTAATATTTGAAAAGATTGATTGCTAAACTAAACTCAGTGGCATGCCAGTCCCTCGGAAACAAGGTCCACAGTGCCGATATCTCATTTCTTGGCCAAAAATACTAGGGTTCGAATAATAGTTGGTCAGCTTGTCGTAGTGCAAACTACATTAAAGGAGCCGCAGAGAAAACACATGTTTTATTCTACAATGAATTCAGTAAGAATTAATCTTAGCAGTAGTGTTTAAAATGTATAAAGGAAATACATAAAAATTGTAATACAATGAGGAAAGTGTCATAAAGGAATAAAACTAGACATCTCAAAGTGGCACCCGAAAACTGCACTTAAAGCAGTTTTCCATCCGAGGGTACTTGTCCCCTTGGGATGCATGGGTGGTCCGTATGATATAGAAATGTTCTCTTTTTTGTTTTGTGTGGCCAATCAAGGGTTTGGAGGGGAGATTTCTGGCCATTCCCTGAAAGACTTAAGATAACGCATTCGTTTTATGATAAGAAAATAACCAATAGAAGAAATGGGAGGAGAGATGAAGACGACTATAAAATTAAGTAGTTGAATCGAGAGAGAGATATAGGGAAGACACAAAAAGCCTCCAACGAGATACATGGATTGAGACATAAGACTCCAATGAGATATGGGAGAACCAAGAATCTGATGAGATTGAAATGAGTTGACGAGTTCTCAGATGATAGAGAGAAATTGACGGACAGGTGAAGCAGACCAGTCCACTGGTAATACTGGAGCAATGCTGATGAAAGGAGAGCCTAAAGAACAACTGTACTGACCTACCAAGGGTGATGCACGGTAAAGGGGGTGAGTCTTTTTAATCTCTTCCTCAGAACCCTAACCACAATGATTCCT
This sequence comes from Latrodectus geometricus, assembly GCA_026290005.1. Classification (NCBI taxonomy): domain Eukaryota; kingdom Metazoa; phylum Arthropoda; class Arachnida; order Araneae; family Theridiidae; genus Latrodectus; species Latrodectus geometricus. The sequence goes on from JAPDSC010163808.1 coordinate 124,108, forward strand.
AAATATGTTTTGATAAAGTTTATATATTGTTAAGATAATCAACCAAAAATGTTAAATGTAAATGTTTAAATGTTAGTATTATAATAAAATTGTATTATTATTTAACTTTTGTCTTTCTGATTTGTTCTCACTAAGTCTCCATTAATTTCTAAGAACCTGGGTTAGCTCGGTGTTCCTAATATATACCGAGTTACTCCACGACACAGCCTAATGCAAAACATATGGTCTTTTGCTCTTAAACAGGATTGGTTTTAGTTTAATCGAGCTATTAACTAAATTACAAGCTGATTTGATCTTGCCCAACCAGAATCCCAGAGCTGTGGCTTGAGAGCGCGAAGCTCTGTCACTCTGACACTGGAACTGTAAACGACTTTATATTTTGAATAAGAAATGGTACTTTATACTAATATTCTAGTAGTTGAATTCACATTCATCATTTATCTAGAAAGGCAAAATATAAAGAACAATGCTAAAGCACATTAATTCATTTTTATACTTAAAAGTTTATTTGGGACACTTAGCGACACAATATTTGTATCTTGCTAAAAGGTTATTTATTATATAAGAGTGCAGGAGTTCATCTTAAGATTAGTGATGAAACCATTATAGTAATGAATCACATATTTATATTATAAGCTGAGTAACAAATTTGATATAGTTATTTTATTAATGAATATTTTGGAAAACGCTAGTATTTTATATTTGTCTATTGTGGTGGATGTTCTGAACGTATAAAGGATTTTATTTCTATATGAAATAAAAATGAATAAGTTTCTATGACCTTAACAGTAAAACGATGTAGATTGTAAAATTTGAAACATATTACATATTTTCCATAAGGATTCCACGATATGATAAAATTTCATGAAATTAAATATTTTTATAGAACGATTATTTTTGCGAACTCTGAGCTTTGAATACATAATCTGAAAATGAGAATAATTTATTATTTCAACAGAATAAATTTGCATTTCTTCGATTGAAATTTTGGTTTTTGTTTAAATCTTTATTCAAATGTATTGAATGCTGTCAGTAATTTTTAAATATATCCAACATTGCAATTAATATTCCAAAGAATATAAGTAAACATGACATGGAACAATAAAGAAATGAAAAGAAACGTTTTCCATAAAATTGACAGCATTACATTACAAAAGAGGTAAATCTGTACTTATTTACATAGATTTTAAGATAAGTCAGTTACAATAATTAGGTAATTTTTAAGAAATAATTATAGTACCATACGTAGACAAATATCATCATTTTACACAGGATTTGAAAATCAGTTTTTGTTAAGGAAATCATTGATTTTTCACTAGTTACTTTAGATAGGATAGAATAAGTACTTAAGTCCAAAGCGATGAAGATGTGATCGATGATGACTTCCCTCTTTGGGATGTTATTTTCTGAAGATTGGAACACCGATTAATGAAATCAGAAGATAATTCCAGATCTAAAGCTCTCTGTCGGGAAGAATTGATTAGATTATCTGTTTCATTTTATGCAAGATCGCACCTAGCTTATTTTCCCCTTAGAATGTGTTTGGTAATGCAAATATACATGTATAACGTGTCTGTGTAAATGTAAATACACACTTTTGGAAGTGTGTATGAATTGATGACTTTCCTCTTTGTTCATGTGAAATATTAGGAAATATAAAAGGTAATTTGCTTAAATTTTTTTGATACCTTAAATCCTTTAGTGATTAATTTGATTAATCAATAAATGATATAACGTATTATACTTTCTAAGAATAAATATATTTCTTGATAATTCCTCATGCACTCCATGAGCCTAATATTTTCCCTAAATCTAAGAAAGCTTTTGTATTTTTAGCTGTATTGAATAATGGAATGTTTGTTAAACTTAATTTCTCATGCAAGGAATTAAAACTCTTTAAAAAATGATGAATGCTGATATTTGATGTTAAGCTTATCTCATAGTTCTTTCAATTATTTTTTCTTCTACAAAGGTGATTTAACTTAAATTCACATTAAACAATTAAATAGTTTTCAAATTTATGTTTAATTCTTATATTAGTGAAAACAGCTCTTTATCATGTTTATAAACTAAAAATATTATAATTAATTAATTTGTAAAAAATCATTAATATATATATATATATATATATATATATATATATATATATATATATA
>JAPDSC010163808.1:126273-136880 GCA_026290005.1 Latrodectus geometricus
TATATATATATATATATATATATATATATATATATATATATATATATTACAATTTGCAATTTAAGATGAATAACATGCAAATAAAAATTTCGATACATTCAAACGAACGACAAAATAAGGCAGTGAATAAAAAGCAATTCTTCAAACCATTTCATAATTAGATTTAAGTAAAAAAAAAAACTGATATGCACAACATTATGTAATATTTTCGAACAAAATTATCTTACACAAAATTAATTACTTTTTGCTTCTATTGATTTGAAAGAATTATGTGTAGCAAATTAATGACGCAAAATGTACATTTGTTCTTTTAAGTTGATTTAGCCATTTTTAAGTAATTTCGTTACATAAATATGTTTCGAGTTTAATCTCAGTCATCGTTAAACAATGGGATTTAGTGTTGTGTTTCCGATTTTTGTATACATGTGTTTATAAGGACAGGTGCATGAGACTTTTCCACGTTTCCTATCTCACCACACAAAAATACAGCCTAGAATCTATTAAAAATACTCAATGGCATTAAAATGCCATTGGCTTTCAGGCTGGACACAATGGAATTTTAAACCATTTATTTGGGTTCACATAGCCTTGTAGTAGATCAGATTTCTTTACAACATAAGAACGAGAGTTTGATATTAGCCTTTTGTTGATCAAGGAGGATTAGATGTTACACTTTTGCTTTCTGAATGCACGTCTATTGTGATAAGTGTTTCTGGAATTCCCTTCAATAATAGATTTTTGCGTTGACTATTAAATCACCTTACAACGGCCTTTTCAATTATTGGGCTATTTCTTATGCGATGTCACTTATTATTAGATTACAATGTTAATATTATTTTAATATGCTAATAATATTTTATAATATAGGCTGTTTACTATGTTATATTACACTTATTATTATATTACAATGCTAATTTTATTTTATTATTAGTCTACATTATTATTTTACTATCAGTTATCTTATTAAGTTATGATTATTCTAAGCAGCACTATCATTATATATTTATGTTAATAAATTGAGTCATAAAATAGCAGAACAGGCAAATATGAATAGCCGAATAATCTCGAGTTGAGAGTATTCAATAATTTATTAAATAGTGAACCGAAAAGTTGAATTCTTATGCATTTTCAAATAAAAATAAAAAAAATAATATCAAAAAATGCATTAAGAAATAGAATCTAAAACAGCAACTTTATCTAATTTTATTTACAATACTTGTTTCGTAATATTGTTTAAAAATTTATTTAAAATAATTGAAAGTACGCAAAATACGTTAAATAATAGAAAGAATTAATTTAAAAAACACACTTCCGAATACGAATTTAATACTTAAAATTTTCGTCATTATTGAAAAGGTTATAAGTACTTAATTATTTCGGGTTATTGGCTTCCAAAATAAATTTCTTTGTGTCCGGCTGCATATATGTTTTAAGAAACTTTCTAAGGCATTATATAAATTTCTGATTCCATTATCGCGTATATTATTCCATTTTCCAGCACGGGATGTGCTTTGTAAACTCGCCAAGCAACTAAAGAACCTCACAGGAATTCTAAAAATTTCTTTTCCTCCTCGCTATGTCTCAGCAGTAAATTGTTGTCATGGCGACACTGTGATGTCTTCATTCAAAAATTGATTTCTCAAAATGGAACGGATGCTTTTACCCCGTCCATACTTATTGACACCTGAAGAATTCAGTTGAAGCGTTAAAAAGCACTTCTGTAACCCAGTTCGTAAGAATTCTGGAATAAAAGGCGGAAAAAATCTATTATAGCTTTTTCTGTTTTAGTATATTTTCTTCGTCTTGAGCTACAATTTTTAGGATTGAATATTTGATTTGATTTTCTAAGATTGCATTTTGATCAACGTCTTCTGTGTTTCACAGAATTTATATATTAAGGAAAAGAACTTTAAGAAAAATATTCTGAGCTTTATTTTCAAAAAGGAATACTGAACGAGGAAAATGTTTGAAAATATCTGTTCAAATTATGGTATAAAATTTGTATTTTCGGATATCAGATTTAAAGCTGGCTAAAATGAATATTTTACTTATACTATTTTATTTAATTAGACCATTGTAGTACAAGTTTCATCATTCGTTTTATTACAAAACTGTCAATTTATTACAAATAAAAATAATATTTATTGAAATTAATATGTACTTTATATGAACACAGAGGAAACATTTATACAACTCATCTAAACTATAAATGTTTAGTAAAAATTAGACTGAGTTTAGAGATTTAGATAGGTATTTAAACTAATTATTTTTTATTTAAGTATTAAACTTGTAAAATATTTTGGTACTGAAATAAGCAATACTAATGAAACTCAATCATGCAAAATTGGAAAAAATAAGAATGAATACTACAAATTTGTAGAGTTAATATTTCATGAAAGTTATCTACTGAATTGTACGAAACAAAGTAAAATATTTCAAGAAAACTAGATTTTAAGAGTTTTTAAATCAAAGATGCTTCTTTCGTTTTTGTGTTTATAATATGGCACAAGAAAATAAACTATAATGTGGTTGAAAGAAAAATTCATAAATGGAAGAATTAAGTCTGTTTTGCTCAACTATTTGAACCAAAGTTATAAGCATTGTTGTTATGGATTGGAGATATGAATATTTCAAAGAACCTGTATCTCATGATTGCAATTACAGGGCATGGAATTTAAAATTTTCGAATAAAAGCAAACTCTTTTCTGTCTCGCAAATTGATCATTGTTTGAAAGGATTAAATTTTAGGTATTAGGAATGTAAGACGTTTGCATTTGAAAAGAGAATTGTAAAGAATAAATGATAATACAAGAGAAGAAGGAGTAAAAAATCTTTTAATAGAATTTGAAAATTTTTTGTCTACTTTCAGAGATGATAATGTTGAGCATGGCAATTTGTAAATTATTATTTTAAACTTAACAAAATGGAAAAGGAATCTTCATATCTTCACTTTTTGATACTTCTGTAAGTTCTGGTATATTTCATAAACAGTAATACACACCTCACATTTCAAATAACTACAGAACTAGAAATTCGATGTCTAAGAATGGCAATGGCCATGAAACTGACTGAGAAGTTAATGAAAATCATTTTATCCCCAAAATTTTATGTGTGTGTACCGGTATACGTCCCTGTACCTAACTAAAATTTAGACTCTACCATTTAGGTATAAGCAGCTGAAAGGAAGGATTAGTTATTTACAACAGAACCACAAGGACTAAGTACATGACACCACAATTCTTGAATTGCCACTTCAAGACTTATGTTTTAATTTAGATGATATTGCTACTATGATTTTTAACATGGCCCGGCCGCTTATACAAAATTATTCTTGCAGCGCTGAGTGACATGAGGATGACTCAAATCTATCATTAATGCAGTATCATTAAAAACCTTTCTTTGTTGCTGTTTTGGAATATTGTAATTCTGCAAAACTGATTTATTTTCAAGCAATGCTTAGTAATCATGTGTGGTTGTGATTTCTTCGAAGAAGTAAAAAATCATTAAAGTGTTGATGATGAAACAATACGCAGTCAATTTAGGTTTCATTTAAAAATACTGGTGCTACACCGTGAGGATTATAGACAGTCAATGAGAATTGAGCCTCATCAGTCATTAATAACTTCAGTGACTTTTTGTATTTATGAGGGAAAAGCTTACGAAGCCCACAAGCAGACACTCAGTTCCAGACTGAACCAACTCAAAAGAATGAAAAAGCTTAAGAAACGTACACAAAACAGAGAATCTTAGGAATGTGTTTTTAGTAAGAATGAACTGCTAGAAACATTTTTCAGTATATAATTACTTACACAAATTCCTACGCAAATAATCATATATTATTCATTTTTGCAGCACTAACTATTATGTAAAATTGCAGGAATTTCTGTTACCTGATTAAAAACTAAATTAATTAAATGTATTCTAAAATTGAAATTATATTCTTAATTTTTAGAATACATGCATTTTAATGAGAAACGAGGCTCGATAAATCAATTATTTAAAGTTATTTTATAGCAGTCTTTCAAAATTTACTAATTATTTCTCACGAAAATCTGAAATTATGAAAGTTTGATGCTTAAAGTATAATATATGAAGACATACGATATTCAAGAAAGAATTTTCACCCAGTTATTAATTTGTAATAACTTGAATAATCTAACATAAAATAATTATTAAACTTTTTTGAAACTTTACATAAACTGAATAATTCGTAACTCTAAAAATGTACACAAATAATTTAAATTATACAGGGTGTACATATATATATATGTATTTCCTTCAGACATATGTAGGCCATTCAGAGCTCTGAATCAATGGTGGTTCTGCTTCATTCACTTTGTAATGCAAATCTAAATATTTCTTTTAACATTTTTCTGTAAACAAAATTGCCTGTCTAAAATGGGAAGACAAATTTGCTAACCTTATTCTTATAGTATTGGAATATTAACGCTACCTTTTAGTTAAGCAATGTATACAATTTTGCAGACTAAGTGTAAGTTGACTTAGCTATGGATGAGATTATCAGAGACTGATAATTGTAAAACTTATTTTATTTGTAAATTTCGATATAGTAGACAAAAATTCATAGTTAAATCGAAGTTTATTCAAAGCAAATTTTCAATTTCTTTTATTCCTATTTCCATATATTATGTTTAAAGTTTGTAATATTTTTCATTATTATCACCTGCAAACATGCGAACAAAGTCTAGAATTCGGATTTTTATAATTTTATTTAAACAATTTTATTAACACATGCATTCCTATATATATATATATATATATATATATATATATATATATATATATATATATATATATATATATATATATACTAAATTTCTTAAATATATTAGTGAATTAAATATTTTATACCATTTCTTGTTTCATTTTATATTTAAATAAGAAAAAATAAAATCAAGATTGATAATAATAAAGTTTTTTATAAAGTCCTTCATCTATTAATGGTACAATAAAACTATTTTTAATGGTAATTTTAATTAGATTGCGTAAATCTTGGTATCAAATTTTAAACTGAAAAGTATGTATAAAAAATTTCTCAATAATTTATAATTTACCTGCAGTGAAAATGAGTTCAAGCCAGTGTTAATAAATTTATCATACTTAAATAAAATAATTTAATTAAAATGTGGATGTCACAGTAGATTAAGTGGTGGGAAATATATTGCTCTCTTCTTTGGAAAGCAGCAAGTTTATTATTTAATTCAGCGAAAATCTTTGTGATGCGAGGAATTACGTATGGCCAAATTTTGTAGGTCTTTCTGCTTGTGTTCGATGCTGAGTAAAGCCTAGTAAGAGTTCATGCGTTGATCTTAGTCTAGTCTCGAGTCATTTTTCAGTATTTAGTGGCATTTGTCGACAGATAAAACAATCAGGAATTATATCTAATTAATCAAACCTAATTAGCAAAATAAACATTACTCTTATGTTTCTATTCAGTTTTTAGGTACAACGCTCTAAACACAAATATGATTCTGAAGAGAGGAATGTTAAAATTATTTGTGCTATTTTACTTTTAAAATGTATTCTCACAAAATTGTTAAATTGAATTAATATGTTGAAATCGTATAAACTTTTGTCGATTTTTTTAAAACTAAAATAAATGAATATAGGCAGGTAAAATTTATTCTTTTGATGAAAACTATATTCTTATTTTAAAGAGTACATTGATTTTAATCAGAAAATTTATCTGTAAAATAAATTATTGTAATTTTTTATAGTAACATTTTAAATTTAAATATTTGCTTCCCAGAAAAGTATCTTCTTAATCTAGAAAAAATTATGTTCTGGTGTTTAATTTCTTCAAATTAAATTAGGCTAATGATGATTTATATTTTTCGTCATAAAACATAAGCAATTAATTAATATTTAATGCATTTTAAGTCACTTTTGGCTTACAAAGTCTTTAAAACTCTTAAACCTATTCCTTTCTTGAGAAAAGTTTGCTAAAATAGGGAATACAAGGAAAACTAAGGAAATTGCACTTCTTATTTGAATGCTAGAACTTGTATTTTTTCTACAAAGAGAATGTAATCAAAAACTTGGAAGTAAGACAGCCCGAGGAAGAATACACTTTCACTTTTAACTTCGTTTATTGGTATTCGTGAATATTCCCACGAGACTGAAAATTGTGTTACGATCCATTATTTAGATCTTATACCTAGAAATCTACTGGGAGAAAAAAGCACTTCAAAGTTTCCCTTCAGCAGAAAAATATATTCCATAGGAAAGGCATATAAAACGTGGGGAAAAAGTGCTTAGATGCTCTTAAACTGATCAAACATTAATTGCTAGAAGAAGCAAATTTGAGAAAATTGTACTCTTAGGATAACAATAAAAGTTTAAAAAGATTGCTACATTTAATTTGAAACTATCTGCTAACAGCACAATAAAGCTCTTTATAGTTTCAATTATTATTGCAAATAAGTAGATTCACAAAATTCTTGTCTATGTCTAACATGTGAAGTATATCCTTTCAAAATGCATACAAAATATTGCTTTTATATGGAAATAATTTTGCGGCCTTTTCGAAAATAGAAAGTTGCCGGATTTGACAACCTAATCATTGGCATACTCCTTGTTTAAAAATACTAACTAATTTTACAAGTGCTTATTAACTCTCATAAAAAATTCAAATGGTTTTGACAATTCAATATTTGATAGAATTTTTTGGTATTGAATTTATTGAAAGATACAACTCCAAAACAAAATTAAACTGGCTGCTATCTTTTTTGAGAGTTAATTTTAATTTTTAAGCCTCGTTGTATTTTAATAAATAAAAGAATGGAAATTCCCTCAGTTGGAATGAAAATCCTCTCAATGTATTTAAAAATGTTGTTAAAAAAGTAGTTATTTTTGAGCTATTGCAAATGATTAGGTAAAATAAAATAACTAAACAAGAAATATGTAAACTTAATGCTAAAATGTCTTCGAATAACTGTATGAAACGAATAACTGATATTTGCCATGAAAATTGGACAAATAATAAAAAAAACACTCAATTTGCATTATAAATGCTAATTTTATAAAACATAAAAAAATATTTATAGATTTCAAAATAAAAATAACGTTTATAAAAAGATTTTGTTATAATTTTTAATGAAAAAATAAATAAATATGGGTGTAAAAAATATCTTAAACTTTTTGAGAAATGCATTACTTTGTTTAGATCTTAGTTATTATCAATAGCTGAGATCAATCTTTTTAGCTAAGATTGATCTCAGCTGAAATAATAAAATAAAATTGCATACCTTTGAAAACTTATATGATAATATTTTAAATTATATAATTGATATTTATAAATGGCAATATTTTAAAATCTAGCACCAATTAAAAGGAAATTAATTTATTGTTAGCAAAAGTTAAAATAAAATTTATTAGATAGCTATTTTTAAAAAGGGAAACTGAATTCTGGAATTAAGCTATTCAGTGCAATATTTTGGTATATCAAATCTGCTAATTTGAAAAATAAAAGGAATATTATAATGGAGAAACAAAAGTGTGTTCAAAAATGGGAGAAAATTTTAAATGCTTCAAATTTTTGAGAAATTTCACAAATTATAGATATGGTAAAAATTAAAATCCCATTACATCCAACATATTTTATTACTGTTACATAATATATGGTGAAGAAAACTAATTTAAAATGAATTAACCTTAATTTATTTACATTATTTGCTTATCCACATTTGTTTTACTAATGAATAATCAAAAGGTATTCTATGCTGAAATTTGCATATAATATAAATTTTATTAACATTTTAAAAATCATTTGATCTATTATAAAACCGATAACTATAAAAATTGTTTTCATAAATTATTAAAGAGAAAAAATACTGAGTAATTCGTGAAATGATGCACTATGAATTTAATCTTTTTTGGTCATTTTTAAAAATACATCTGAATTTTGATAAGTAAACCTTATAAATCTAAATTAATTGAATATCCTTATTTAACATACTCACACTGGTATATATGCACGTAACATCACACTTCCTATTATACCATTATAATAATGTGTTTTGAATATTTAAATGCAAATATTTTATTTACCAAGATATGTTATTTCACCTCAATAAAGAGAAAAATATTCAAATTATAGCTATTTTATCACAGGAATGTTTTTGTAGAAAAACAAATCTTGTATACGAAAAAAATAAATAACATTTGAAAGTAAATCAGGATAATTAAGACTTAAAAGTGATTGATTTAAACTACTTCAGAATGAATCCTTTTTAAATAAATAATTATGAAATAAAATTTTAAATAAATGTTGGCAAGAAATATATTTTCAATATATAACTATTTACCAAAAGTATGCATGGGAAAAAAAAAACAAAAGTAAATAATAACCATAAAGCCTCTAAAATTGTAAAGTTTTGATACTATAAGAGCATTAGGTTAAAATAATGGTTATGTGTCATTTTATTTTGTAGCTTTGCATAAAATAACTGATTATTACTTCAAAATTAATTTTTTTTTCGCTTAAGTGATAAAGCAAATGTGATTCATTTTATACAGTACACATACTTAAAACAGGACACGACATATATAAATCATAATTTTATCATGATTATATAAAATAAATAACACTCTCTGAAATGAAAATTCAAAATGTTTTTAAAGAAAAGTAGCATATTTTTTGTGTCAGAAAACACATATTATTTATAATACATTTCTTTCTTGATAAGTCCCAGAATTCTTTACAAGTTACTTGATAGTATAAATTATTGAATGATAAATGATTATATAAATTATTTCAGAATCAAAAATTTTTAAATTATTTATGATAAAAAAATTTTGTTGATTTCAATAAAAATATTTTTTTTAAATGTTCTTCTGTATATTAAATCTTTAAGAAAATTTTTGTTACTATTATAAATTTATTTATAATTTTAAAATTTAGGCAACTTTTTAGCTACATATAAATATCACAATCTCTATGAACATATAAAATGAAACTAAAAATCAGCAGTATTCATATTTTCACATTTCTCTGAGTAAATCAGGTTGGTAGAATGGGAAAAAATATAGAACTGGAGATTTTGGGATTTTAAAATTGAGCTAGAGCGGATTTTCCACTTTGGTTTTAAATTCCATTACTTGTTTCTGACAAAGTAGTCCGTTAAATTTTTCACAGCACTTAGAACTTTTTTAGGAAGGAGCAGGTGTTAATGGAATAGAAAATAGAGATATTCTGTTTTCTTTTAAACTGATTTCAATTTTATTTTCTTGACCAGTTCCTTAAAATTCTTACTATTTGATAAAAGCAATCTTTAAACTGCATCGAAATTCTGCAAAAAGCACTAAATAAAAAGTTTAGAATTATTTTACATTAGGTTTCAAGGTGTAAATTCTCGAAATCATTCGATGTAGAAATGGATTTTTTTTAGTAATTTGTATACTTCTCTAGAAATACAATTGAGGAATTTTTATTATAAATATATAAAATAATGAACTGGAGAATTTGGAATTTTAAAATTAAGTTACAACGGATTTTGAATCTTTCTTTTAAATTCTATTACTTGTTTCAGACAAGATAGTATATTGGATTTTGAACAGCACTTAAAAATGTTAGAAAAAAGCAGGTGGATTTTCTAATTTTTAGAATGCATATTTTGCAATGTTTTTTTAATGGTAGTCACTAAGTTTTAACTGTGGCTGTCGGGAACTTGTTTTTAATGAAGACATGGTGTTTAGTCCCTCCGTTTTCAGTCCTCCAAAATGACAAATGCAGAACCTCTGGATTACTTAGAAATACTCTTTGTTATTACTGGGATAAAACCATGTCCTAATACCCAACAAAATCAACAGACTATAAGAATCACTTGTGACACTGAAACGACTCTCATCCACAAGGATGACACGACTCTTTTGAGGAGATGCCTAGTTTTTGTCTTCTTGTACTCGATTTTGTAGCTCTTAAAGTTCCGATATCAACTTTCAAAGGGATACAGCATTCAGAACTGCAGACAAATAGAACACCTTTCTGAATGTATCTAGTAAACACAATAATATAAATCTAGTAGACAAAGTAAACCCTGGCTTTTGTCACACCTTTGCTGTTCACAAATATTGAATAGTGGTATTGGATGACTTAGTATAGACACTTTTCAACTGCAAGAGGATATACTGATAATCACTGCAGTTGCTCCCATGGAGTGACCACAACCAATCTTACTATCATCTGTTTCTCCGTTTTAGAAGGCTTTATAAGCACGCAAAATCATAGTTTTGTTGACTTTGAACTCTTCAGCTACACTGGTCACATTATGCCTCTCCTGACTTCTGATCCTTTATCTACATGGAAACTAGTTATTCTGCATCATCCATTTAACATGAGCTGCCACAGGCGTTTGCTTAACGCAAGTCTTCTCTGACAATTAGTTACCGATTTCTGTATACTTATGATCTTTCAACTGAATTGAATAATCCATGTAATTTGATCGCAAAAACTCATTTTCCAGGAATTTCATGCCTATCCACTTAAAATTTACATTTTCGCAAAAGTTCTGTTGTACACACACACACACACACACACACGTATATATATATATATATATATATATATATATATATATATATATATA
>JAPDSC010163808.1:182431-206831 GCA_026290005.1 Latrodectus geometricus
AGTTAAAATAAACTTGCATTATAAATAAATATGTAATCCTGAATGTCATGAGCAACAATTTCTAAAGAGCTTTAATTTTTATTTATATTTTGCTTTCTTAAATTCATTATGAAATTTTTATAATTTTATTAAGAAAATATCCTATTATTTTCGATATTAACAGCTACATTTTAAATTTCACAAAAGAATCAAACGTCGGCTTTTATTCCTTCGGAAAATATGCTTTCATTTGAAGCGGGGATTGATAGTGTGAAAATTGCGCAGATGTCCTTGAAACCAGTGTTTTAGTGATTTCGATTTTCTTCTACGCATGCTCATGGACTCGTGGAATTTTTGCTACCATGAAAATGAAGTTGTGTCTTTTGGTACTTCAGCTTTTCCGTGCACTTTTATTTTTACTACTTGTTTATTTGCAATGGTAAAATGTTTCTTAACCTCACTCTTATCCTTTTAAAAGTTATCTGTATTTAAGAAGTGTTTATAATTACTTTTTATTTGAATAAAATGTCTCTTTATTGTGGAAGTAAAAAGTAATGTTATTTAATTCTTGGTTTGTTGAAATAAGCATCATTTCCACAAAAAATTCTAATAAGACATTCTAATAAAACTGAAATCTATTTATCATGATTTTAAATCTTAAATATTTGGAGACTCTATTTTTTTTTTCCTATAATTAATTAATTTTCTCAAATAAAATATCCTTATAGGTGAACTGTTGTTTAAATAAATAAGATATTTATTTATTTAATGGTACTGAAATATGTTACACATTTAAAATAAACAATTCTTGACTTTTAAACAGTGTAAAATACTTAAATGTAATGCAAACGTGTGCTTATATATTAATTAAAATCTTTTCTTGTCATCGGAAAACCATTTTTTTTACTCGGTGAATCATGTTCTTTTCGTTAAATTTTTATCTGAAAATATCATATATTTCAAGACGTATGTTTTATAAATGCCGACATGCATCACGAATGAATTATTCATCAAATGCGAAATCTTGTTTATGAGAATTAAAGAAAAACAAAGACAATTGCTTGAAATTTTAAAAAATTGTGCGCATGCAAATTGAAAGCATATGTGCTGTAATTTTTAGCTTAGGAAATTTACTTCTCATTTTATATCTCTTTTTATTCTGAAATTTTGCAACCATCGAACCTTAGATAAGAATTCAGTCAAAGAATTGTTGACTTGGAAAAAAGGATTCTGCAAGCTAGGCCAGTATAATGTGTAAACTCTGCTATAGCTAAGACTATTATACTGCTGTTGTGTCTGGATGTGATAAAATTATGGAGGTATTTTAAAGAATACAGTTTCACGCTTGAAGAAATAGAATATACATGCGCTGAACAGTAACAGAAAGCATCAGATTCTTATAAAAGTGTCACTCAAATGTGCTCTAAAATTGTTCGATCAAATTTAATTCGAGTAATTGTTGTTTGTAGAAAAATTCTATCAACACAGAAGATAAACTGTATTATCAAGCATTAAAAGAAAGAAATCTCCAATGATGATTTTCTTAATCATGATGAGTCTCAGTTATGCACTGCATATCCTTTTGTCATCAAATTTTTATTTAAATTTTTAGGCCTGCTTTGTTTTCACCTCATACTTGTAAAGCAGTCATTACTGAACAAATATCTGGTAATTCAAAAAATGTTCCTTTCATTAAATATGTAATTACGTCTAGTGTCAATGTAAAATTGGATTAGATCTCGTCTGTAAAAAGTGTTTAATTTTAAACACAATTTCTATCTTCTGATTCCGACCTTCTGTTATCCAAAAAATGGTTATTAATATCACGTTATTAATATTACGTTATTATTATTACGTTATTAATATTACGTTATTAATATTACGTTATTGATATCAACGGAGTATACTTGTTCTGTCTAAATGAGCTGCTAACATGATAAAATGATTATCATTCGCTGTGGCAACACATGGAGAATTTGTCTTGCTCAACATCTAATATTTTATGCATGGAACCGTTGCAACTCCTTGTAATGTGGCATTGTTTTAACTACAATAGCATCTACTATACTTTTATTCGCTTTTATTTAAATACCTTGAATATACTTTATGTCATTAACTTCGCCAAATTATGTTATACAGTTTTCTAAGTCAGTTTCTCTCAATACAAGAGAAAAATTGACTTTCATACTTTGAACAAGGAGAAGAAAGGTTTTTACAAAATATATTTTCTTCGTTTCCTGGTTTTTAAATCATGAAAATTGATTGATGCACGAAACTACAATATTTTGTGTGTTTTCAGCTGCACATAAATTATAGATTTCTGTTGGCATTAGTTATCTTTCAAATAATTAATTTATAAAATTAAGGAATCACATAACTCTTTCAGTTGATATTCGTCATTTTTATCTAAACAGAAGTAAACTGTTAAGTAATAGCGATAGGTTTTGCTCACGTCAGTTAAATGCTCATTTGTCCATGTAGGTGCTTGAGATATCACGTGTGATTCATCCTTTGAGATACGTGAATACAGTTCATTATCGTTTAAAAAGCCTTTATGGAAGTCAAGACATAAAAATTCCTACAAAAGCTTTTTTGAGCAAGAGCTTTTTCTATCACTATGCTTTACATACAAAATACAAATTTATGAAATTCTTAAAACTCTCGCCGTTGTTGTTGTTTCCAATAACACTTAGTCGAGGACTGAACGAATGAAATCAAAAAGATTATCTTTTTTGAATCCCCCCCCCTCGCACAAGGGTATGAGATTCAACTCATTGCTGGCATCACCATCTAGCTCTTCCAATTTAGAGATAGGAAGCCAGAAAAGAGCCATGCTTCCTTATATCAACAGAGGTATTAATTTGGAATGGGAACATGGAAGACATTACAAACACGACTTATTTTACGTGCCTCAGACGGCATTAGTGAACACGACGGTTTTAGTCGTCCGGGAATCGAACTCACAACCTGGTGATTATGAGACCAACCCCCAAACCAACTAGGCTACCGCGATCCTACTCACTATTACTGAAATAATTTATCTCATAAACCAGTATTTCTCATGAACAATTCTTTGATTTGGTTATGTAATCTAAATAACAAACAATTGAGACCAAGAAGTTAATAATTTCGTCCAAATCAATAAATTAACTACATGCATTTATATTTTTAAGCTCAGTATTAACTAGAGTATAAGAAACAAAATTATACATTAAAATGGCAGTAAGAAACAAAATTATACATTAAACGGCTTTATTAAAAGTTCTATATGTTAATTGAAGAGTACCTTTCTCCAATTAACATATAGAACTTTTAATTATTTTATTTAACTAAAATATTAATTCATGTTGAGCTTGCACATATATATTATATTTATCATTGTATATATTTTAATGTTACATTTATTTGTTACACTTATAATATGTATATTTTGATTCTGCTTCTAAATAATGCGCATAATTTCTCATTCAAAAAATATTTATGCATGATCATTTACTTAATGTATAATTTTGTTAATCCATTTATGATGGTATTTTAAATAACAACTTTTCGATTGTGTTATTAAGTTCGATTTGCCACTATTTTGAGCAATCAGTTTTATAAATATGGTTTTTCATTTTTATTGGCAAATTTTATATGCTTTCGATTTCAGTTAAGAACACACGAGACGAAGCTATAAATTTAGAAATAATCATTAAAAAAAAAGAAGGATTTCTTAAACCAGTGGTCGCCAAAGTGGTCTATATAGACCCCTAGGGGTCTATTTAACAATAGTAGGGGTATATCTGACCCAAGGGGTCGAATGAGGGTCTATTGGTACTCGAAGGAAAAACAGTTCTTAACACACAAATCAAAAAGTTCGTATATGGTTGAAGCCGGTTTCAGTCACGTTAACTCAATTTTAACTAAAAACAGAAGTAAATTAAATGTGGAGCTTCAAGGGGATTTACGGTTAAAATTGGCTAATTTCGAACCCAATATAGCGAACCTTGCCAAAAAACACCGGGCACACTCATCTCATTAAGAAGTAAAAAATCTGTAGCTACTTTACTTACTTTTCTGATTTATTAAATATTTAGACTGATATATAAGTTTTATTTTAATTACCTGAAAATTACCTTTGTGGGGGTCTATGGAGATTTCGAAAAATAATATAGGGGGCGATGATCAAAAAGGTTTGGCGACCCCTGTCTTAAACATTTGATCTGAGATCAAAAACTCATTTTTGAGTTACTTCACAGGATTCATTTATTTAATCATATATTCTAGAATATATGAATAAATATATTCATTTATTTAATCATATATAAGAAAACTTTCTTGATAAGAAAGTTTTCTTGGAGAAATTAAAAAAATCATTTCATTAAATTAAAGCATTTTTTAACGTCTATTAGTGTTTTTCACATAGTCCACTCTTTCTTTCTTCCCGAAACAAATATTTATTAGCTTTTTAAGAATATCAATGTTTAAGGTTCAGCTCTCATTGTCCAAGTAAAAATTTGACATAAATTTTTTGGTTGCTTAAATTAACAACAAAGTACACATATTTTCAACAATCTATTGTGATTGTCCATAAAATCGGAGATCTGGATTGTTCAGCTTAAATTAATACAAGTTCAAAAAACCTAGTAATACAGTCCACAGTCAAATTACAGAATCTACGTTGATATTGGAATAACAAATTGTTCCAATATCAACATACATTCTGTCTGTCATTTTAATATATCTTATTTTATTATAAGTATTAATTTATCATATTTTGCAAGAATTAATTTATCTTATTCATAATAAGTATGTTAAAACATTTCGAAATTGAAATAATATACTATTTCAAATTCTATATCATATAATTAAAAATATTTAAGTAAATAACGTGAGATACATTTAAAAATACTATATTAAAATATCGGAAATTTACCATATTAAAAATCATATAATTTATTATTAATTAATATTAGATGATTATCAAAATAATGGAAACACTTGTGAATAAAAGGGACATTTAAGAGTTTGCTTCGTAAGCATTAAAATATAATCTTAGCTACCAGATTTTTTTAAATAAAAGTTACATATATTAGGTAATATAAGAGGTTTTTAGCAGAGTTGTCCACGTTTTGAATTTGCGTCAGAAGCGTAAAATGTCAGACCTCACAGATTCTCAGAAAGGTCAGATTGTAGGAGCCCGACTAGCTTGACCAACTGTGACCGAAACATCCCAGCTTGTAGGCATTTCTAGAGGTACGGTGTCTAAAGTCATGACAGCATACACATAGCGCGGAAAGACAAGCTCAGCAAAGCAAAATAGTGGACGGAAGGAGAATCTGAGTGAAAAAGACCGACGGGTATAAAAGCGTATTGTAATGTCTAAAAAGAAAACAACTGCAGTCAAAGTGACCACTGAGCTCAATCGGCATCTGGATTCTCCAGTGTTAATAATTACAGTTAGGAGATAAAGAGAATATTTACGGCAGAATAGTAATTCCCAAGTCACTTGTCAGTGATGCTAATGCTAAACGTCGAGTAGTGGGGTGCCACAACCACAAAACCTGATCGATGGATAAGTGGAAGACTGTTATATGGTCAGGCGAATCATGTTTCACACTTTTCCCAACAACAGGACGGGTACATGTCTGAAGAACACCTGCACAAGCGTATGATCCTGATTGCCTCTTTCCAACAGTCAACCATAGAGGTGGATGGATATGGGCAGCCATGTCATGGTTTTCTGCTGGTCCAATCGTAACCCTGAAAGGAAGGACTACTGGGGAGAAGTTTTAGCTGACCAGGGTCATCCTATGACGCAAACTTTGTTTCCTGCATGAGATGGAATTTTCCAAGATGATAATGCCCCCATTCATGCAGCCAGAATTCTCTAATCATGGTTTGATAAATATGAGGATGAAATGGAACATCTACTTTGGCCTGCACAGTCCCCAGACCTCAATATAATTGAACCGTTCTGATCTGTTTTAGAGCTTTCAATCCGGAATCGATATCGTCCACCGGAATCTCTCACGGAACTTTCACAAAATCTTCATGAAGAGCGGTACAATATTCTTTTAAACACTATTCAGAATTTGTACAATTCATTTCCCAGGAGAATCCAAGCTGTATTACATGTAAAATCAATCCTACGCCATATTAGTAAAGGATTCCTTCAAAATATAGTGTTTCCATTATTACCACTTGTATATATATATATATATATATATATATATATATATATATATATATATATATATATATATATATATATATATATATATATATATATATATTTCCGAAACAGAAAATGCAAATACTATTTATATTAAAAATATGTTGGGACATATTATTTATTTCATTAACATAACTGACAGGAAACTTTCGGAAAGAAACGAAAAATTTTTAATTTTTTTTTTAATAAAATTACTGATACACCAGCATGCAATCTGTTCTTGTATGAGGAAAATAACAGTTTTTCTTTGGAATTTGAACCAAGACTGGCCAAATAAAAAGTAAAAGAACTATATGAGATTACTTTATGAATTTTTAAAGAATTATTGCAGTTTAACAAAAGATTAGGTTAAGTGTGTTTGACAGGGTTTTAACAGTCGACCAACAAATTTATTCAAACCTTAATGAGAATCATCATATTTCAATGCAATTAGATTTATAAAATTCTTACTAATATATTATTTAACATTATGGCAATCATCAAAATGAATTCATAATAATATAATATATACCTTTTCCATTCTTATTATACTGCATTTAAAACAAATTAAATCAGATGTATATGAGTGATGTGTTACAGACATGAGAGAGAAAAATCTGATCTCTTGATCACGGTACAAAACACAGTGTCGTTTGATAATGAAGAGACTTGATGCAATAACTAACTTGCATGTGGTTCAGATCTTAATTCACACAGCAGTGTATGCAGGATAATTTTATTTGAATCGGCACCTACCTGTACAATTTATACTCCAAATTGTAAAATAGTAAGATTTTTGTCTAAACTAAATTATTTTACAAGTTAAATTCATCTCAAAAATATTTTTAGGATGAAAGCTGTCAAAACAAACCACATAAAAATGGTTTGATTTTTTTACAATTCACTCAAAAAACACATGATTCGTAAGCAGACTGTTATAAATTAGATTCTAATGTTGTTGTCGTGTACCAGGCAGGCTGGTAATATGGGGTGCGCTGCTCCACTTTTCCAACTGAACCGTATTTGGTGTGGAGTCCGACTTCCTCAGTACTCACATGCCATAGGTACCCGTTTATAGGGTAGGCAACCATTCACACACAAAGAAAGGACAAAGACAAGAAAGAGAGAGAGAGAAAGTACATCCATGCCCGAGCCAGGATTCGAACCCAGGTCCTAATCATCCGTAGTCAGGTACGCTAATCACTAGACAGGTTGGCCGGCATTAGATTCTAATGTAAAGTGTATATGGTTGAAACGAAATTATTTAAAAAGTATTCATTCATTTTATGATGTAATTCAAAAATTATACTTCAATTTATGATTCTTAAAGTGAATTCTTAAAATTTTAAACCAAGAAAGTTAAAAAGTATCCGTTGAAATATGTAAAATAAATGTGTGCCAATAAATAATTAATACAACTATAAAGTGTGTGTAATATTTATAAGGACTGTGAATTGTAATATAAATAAGGACTGTGAATTGATCATTTTGATAAATACTTTCAAAAAATATATAGTTTTACTTATCCCTCATATAGAACATAATTACAGAAAAGTCTACAAAACAAAAATTCCACCAAAATTAATAAATAGTTTTTTTTTTATATAACTTTGTTATTTTGTAATTTTACATCTGAATCCATGCATATAAGCTAAAAGATTTTTCACATACGGAGAGGAAGATTTGAAAAAAGTCCATTGTTAGAAATGTGGCCGAAGTCAAAAGAAGAAACAATAAATAGTAATCAATCAGATATTCATATCGATTGCCGTATCTTTTCAAACCTCCTGAATCGATAGAAGCCACATCTGCTCACTGTCAAGAAGACGTCATCAGACAATGCAAGTAGCAGACAGCATGCCGTCGAGGACCTTGAGTGAAGGATTGGACACGTGTGTAGGTCATTGGATAAAAATGCTGGCATACGCATATATTAAGCACACGTGTGGAGAGTTTCTTCGTAGGGGAATATCATTTGTTCCAAGTTCTCATAGCTGTATTTACTCTTACGGCCGGAAACTGCGTTCTATTTAATTCCAGTTTTCGATTGTTAACGATTTATTAGAAAAGAATGCTGTTAGATAGATAAATATTAACATTTATTTGGTAAGAAATTAAAACTTTTATGAGAATTACCTTTGTACACACATGACATGGAACAATTTAGACTGAAATCTGCTGACTTCTTGTGAAAGCAAATGTAAAGAGATAATTCCTGGAACGCTGTTGACTCGAAAAAGGACTTGTGATTAATGGAGAAGAATTTACGAGAAATATTATATGTTAATGTACTATTTATGATAATTAACTAATTAGTTTGGACAAAATACAATTCAAGTGAAAGAATTTAGAAATAAATTGCTGATGGAAAGATCAAAAATAATATATTCTTCTCAACATTTATAAAAAAAATTTTAAGCATGTAAAAAAATTTGAAGAATAAAAATTAAACTGGAATTATTTTTTATTTTTGTTCATAATACAAATCTTGTCTAAAAGTACTATTATAAATTATTAGTTCATATTTAGACATTTATTTTGGAAAAGAAAAATACAAGATATGTATAATATTTACGATTATCTATATACAAATATAAGAACAATTTATCAATGTCATTTTGTTCATAAATCTCTGCGCATATTATCGCTAATAAAATCATGATTTCGACTAGAATAAACCGGTGGGGGTTTTTTTTCTATTTATCTAAATGGACATAACTAGTATTAATAACTAAATAAAAATTTTCCACAAAATTATATATGTAATAAATTTATTTTAAACTAAGAAAAGGAATTATTAAATTGATTAGTCATACATATTAATGACACATAATTTTATTTTTTCTAACAGTTATTTATTTCATGAAAATAAAATTAACAAGTAATATAAGTATTGAAATTAATTTTTTTTACAAATACGAAAGCTAATTTATAAACAAGATCTCAAAGTATATACTAATATTTTTTTTTAAAAAATTTATTTATTTTACTCAAGTAATGTTTTTAATAGCCAATATATTAATCCACTAGAAAGAAGTTAGATTGTGTTGAAAAAGTAAATTTATCTGTCCTTTAATCTATACTTATAAAAAATGATTTATCTTAATTTGATTCAATGCTACCTTTAACTCTACTTTTCTCTACTTCATATATATATATATATATATATATATCAACAATGAAACGCAATACATTGTTAAAGAAAATTTCGTAGCTACGATGAAATTTATAGTAAACAAAGAATTAAAATATAATGCTGTACACACACAATATTACTCAGGATTGTTATTTTCAAACAACTACTGTAAATAATTATGATGAAGCTTACAAGTGAATAAACACAATATTTTATTCAACAAGGCTACAATTCTCTTATATTGCTAAATACTGTACACAAGATTTTCTGCAACCTAATATTACATTTCAACTGAATTGTACATGATAATCCGTCAGTTGTTAAATTTATGAAGACTAAGAATTATAAATATACATAGAGAGAGAATAGATATTATTCATGTGAATGAAAAAAAAAAACAAAAAATCAAGAGTTTTGTACTTTCATAGTCTGAAATATATCCACAAAATAGTTGTCAACAAATAATACGTCAATACAGACATAAACAAACCCTTTATTGTACGATGCAAACAAGTGATATACTAAAATCTTATATTTCACATGATGTAATAAAAATAATTAAAAACAATTATATAATATGTTTTGCTTAGACTATTATTTATTTTTCCACTGCTTTAAGTGACTTCAAACTGCTTTATTTTTTGCATCAAGTCATTACTGCATATTGTTTTTAAAATAATTAAATCTGGACATTTTAATGTAGGCATATGTTTGGTGTAAATTGGTAGGTAAGTTGCTGTTTTATATTGTATACGTTGGACTAAATATTATTTTTAAAGAATTTTTCATAACACAGTTAAAGTGTTTCAGCATACTGTTACTTTCTGATGTAGATGTAAGAGAGGGTTTTATAAAGACCTATGGCATTGGATGAAATGTGTTCACAAACAGTGCGTATTGCGTTCAGTGAATTCAACGACGTCATGCGGATGACGCGTATGGGTGATGTTTCAAGTGGTAGAATGGGTGCCTGGAATGTGGTTGTTCGAAGATGTCAGTAGCCTAGGAACTCGAAATCGTCCAAAATTTTATCTATAGGTTGTGACAACGATTTCAAGATGATGGAAATGTCAGTAGACATTACAGTATAGGTCGCTTCTGAATGACAACGCCGAATGAAGACCAGTATTTGAAAGTAACCGTCCAACAGACAAAGCATTGCAGCGGACCTGTCACGTCAGTGTCATTACCCGCGGGTACAATCATTTTAATTCGAACTATGTATAGACGTTTGGGACAGTATAGCCTACATGCTCATAGGTCTATTAGATGTGTTCGGCTCACGGCAACTCACTATAGTCAGCAATTAGCCTAAAACAGAGAGCATGCAATGTGGACACCGTAACAGAGGATTGCGTTATATTTTCCAAAGAGTCGAGGTTCAGCTTGCAATCCTATTCACATTGGACGTTCATATGGGGAATGCCAAGTATCCAGTACCACCAAGACAACATCATTGAACGCCAGCGTTACAGTGGTGCAGGAACGCTAATTTAGGATCTATTTTACTGTGCTCCAGAGCAGATCTACATGTTCATATTAGAACTATGATAGGACAGATTTATCAGGACATAGTTCTAATAAATCTGTTCATGCAAAATGTTCAGCAACATACCCGTTTGTTTAGGTGTGCCGTTTCCGCTGAATTTGTCTCCCGTCAAATTTGATTATTAATAGTAATCAATTTCTAACATTACTTTAAATGATGGATTGAATGAATATACATATTGATGACAACATCCGTCTTCACCGTTTGAACATCGTCACGACTGCCTTCTATCTGAGGATATCAACAGTATGGAATGGTCAGGACTTTGACCAGATTCATTATTTTAAATATTTGACAGGAACCTCGTTAAAGCATTTGTTACATGGCATAGATTTGACAAAGTTATCCTATTTATAAATTAACGTTTAGAGTATTAACAAATCTGAGAATTTCTCAATTATCTGCTTAAGTTAAGATTTAACGATAAAATATTTTGTGTGACGAATAGCAACCTGTCAACGCCCCTCCTACATTTGTACTGGATCTTAGAAGAACATTACTTGATGAGTGGAGCTCTCTGCCCCAAGTGCAGCACGATAATGTGGTCGTCAACATGCCTCGACGTTGTACGGACTGTATTTTTTCGTACGGAAGACATACCATGTATTGACCATCAAACCAACAAAGTATTATTCAGTTGTTGTGCGAGTGATGTGCGGTGTTAGTGCTTCAGGTACCCATAATTGTGGTTTTTCTATGCCTGGTATCATACATACACTATCTTTGGTACCTCATTTATTTAATACATAATCTTTATGAATAAATCAGGTTTGTTTTGTTTCAGCAGCTTTAGTTGCTGTTTTTAGCATTATCGTTAATTCATGGACATGTGTGTTTATAAATTTAAAACCTTAGTCATGATATTTCAATCAATCATTCGTTTAATATTCCTTTAATTAATCACTCAATGAAATGTTAGAAATTGATTTCTAATTATAATTATTATGCTTATAATTTTCTTTGTTGAATAATATTTCACTTTAGCTTCAAAAGTACTATGTTTCATAAACTTATGTTGCTTTACTTCAAAATTACTAACACAGTGTATATAATTTTAATAATAATTAAAACAATACTATTATATATTTTTAATGAAGTTATAATTTTCAATGTTGTTTAGAAAAGTGTTCTGATATGAAATCACAACTGATTTCATCAATTTTCTAAAATTTATCTTATAATAATAAAACCAATAAGCATATTCTATAGCAATTTGGTTGGTTAGTTGTTTTGTTACTCTTCTATCATTTTTGACACATAAGGGTTAATTCAACTGGAGTTTGCGTTGAATATGTAGGTTCTGAATCACTGCAGAAATGCCTACATCAGAATTAGGAATCGAATTCAAGAATAACTGAACAGCACGTCAAAGCATTCAGCTTTTTGCTCGACATTCATTCGTAAGTACACTTTACAAAATCCCAGAAACACATTTTATATTTTTAAACGAATTATAAGCAATTTGTGGATTTATAATTACTTATGATATTTTAAGTATAAAATTCTCGATAATTTTATTCAATAGTTTTGCATCTGATATCCTTAACGTATTCAATTTTAAAAACCACTTATTCATATAAAGTAACTATCTAGTGATAATAAACCAATCCATATATTTCACATAAATATTCTTTTTATATGCAGATAAGAGGTTTCTAAATATTCGTTTTTATTTAAAATTTTAACCCACGTGATATTTCATGGGAACCTTGTTAAATTCACAATTGCTGCATAGCATAGATTTGACAAAGTTATCCCATTTATAAACCAACTTTTAGGGTATTAACAAAGGTAAGAATTTCTTAATTATCTTCTTAATTCAAGTTAACGATAAAATATTTTTAAATTGTTATAAGAGAGAGATGATGCTATAATTTAAGTTAATGATTTTTTTGGGGTGGAGAAGGATTTACTTATAAATATTTACAGCGGAAGAGAATATTTATATAGTGTATTGAGATTTGTGAACAAAAAGAGAAATCGTAATGACATTAATTTGATAAAAAAAATGAACATGTATTTCTCTATAACTCAAGAATATTAGGTGATTTAATGTTAATTATTTAATAATTATTTTATCTTTAATCTAATTTTCATTTTTATTTATTTATCATGTTAAAGATAGAATGGAGTTATGGTTGAATAGGTAGTAATCCAAAGTAGTTCTAACGATATAAAAGCTATGTATTAAGATTCATAAAGTGAACTCTAGATTTTTATCCCAAATCTATTTGTTATTAGAAAATAGCCTACTTTGTACTGTTGAAACTATTTAATAAATTTTTTTAAAAAAAATTATATTAATAGTTGTACCTTACTCCAAACTTATTTTATTTGCATTTTTATGGCTTTTTTTTACTAAAATCTGCTTATTTTTATAATTCAAGTACTCTCAGTTTCCATCAAATTAAAAAAAAAAAGTCTTTACTGTATCATTCTAAAATCAACAGCATATGTAGTTATAACTGTCATAACTTATTTATGGGATTAAATAAAACATTCCAAAAGAAAGAACAAGCAATGTGTGATAGAAAGAAATCAACGGAAGCATTTCACCAAGTCCGGAAATGAACACAGAACATTTTAGAGAAGTTTGCATACACATCTTTCAACCACGAATGTTTTCACTAGGAACATCCGGGACATTGGAGAATTAATTACGAGAAAAAAAAGTGTTGACGTTAGTGCGCATGCAGTTCTTTCTCATTTACATAAATAATTTATAGCTAGACAACTCTATTTACAGCTAAGCTGCTTCGGAAGAATTCTCGAGAATCGCGGGATGATTTTTATCAAGTGGAATTCAAGTGACGTCTTTAAATTTTAATGAATGTTTCACTTGTAGGTTTTGTAGCACTGATTTATGTAACTACGTTCATTCCTAATGTTAATTAAAACTTAAATTCTCATATTTTATGTTACGTAACGATATTTTTCGTTAAATACCGTTACATATTGCTGCTACATTTTATAAGAATGATTTAAAAATTATTTATTTGAGGATTTTTGTTTTCTTCCATGGGTTTTTTAATTTTAGTGCTTTTTAATTAAAATTTTTGTTATTTTGTTGAATTTTAAGTATTTATTTTTTTGTACCACTGTATATAATTTTATTTATGTCTGGCAAAAATAAAAATAGTTGTCTCGTGGCTTGGTATCACAACCAGATGAAGAAATGGACATTTGAGCAGGCATCTTTCTTAAATTTCATCCTAATGTCAAAATGAAGAACAGAAAATTGAAATTAAAACAAAAAACTTTGGAGCGTGGTTTGGCTTAGTTGGGTTTTATGGCGCAAGGTCCAAACTTTGGAGCGTGACTATATAAAACTATCAACATAATTATCCACGGATTCAAAATCATATTATATACCAGGGGTGGCCAAGACGTCGACCGCAGTCGACTGGTAGATCGCGAAGACATTTTTGGTAGTCCACGCGACCATCCCAATAATGACCTCGGATATTAACAATTTAATTTATGACTTATGACATAGATTCAATGAATTATTTAAAATAAAAATTTACTACAGTTTACCAATGTTTAAAACCCAAAACAAACTGTGCAAAGATTTACGATTTAAAGATTTATGATTAAAGGTTTACGATTTATAAAACTTAAAATGGACATGATGAGCGCGATTAAAACATTAAAAAAACTATAGAAAGGTATGCATCTCAATTAAGAAAATATGAATGGAGAAACTTCAAAAACATGGAGGAAGAGTGCATCCATAATTCAAACCGAGACTTCGAAGATTTCGTTTAATACTTGCTTCTTGTGTTTAAAGAATTTGAAAGAAGATTCGCTGACTTAATCAGGTTGAAAGAAATACTCAATTTTATGATATTTCCATTTAATGAAAATGTCAACATTGATGGAGTATCTGAAAAAATAGGATATTTAATAGGTATCACATCAGTCACAGTCGAGGAAGAAATTATTAAATTAAGATGCGATATATTTTTTAAATCCAGAACATATTTAGTGCTACTGATTTTTAGAAATTAATTTCTGAGGAAACGTTTTCCAAATATTTACAAATTGATTTTTTATTTCAAATCATACTTTGGATCAAGGTATCTTTCCGAATCTGCTTTTTCAACCATGAACAAAAACTAACATTGGTCGCATTTAACAGATGAACATTTAATTTCGTATTTATGAACTGCAATAAGCTCGTACCAGCCACAATATAATAAACTTGTCTCAGATATACAGTACCAAATTTCAACTAAACGAAGTATAGTTGAATACGAAAAGGATGGCCAGTTTTTGATATATGAATACTTTGATTATTTTCGTCAGTAAATTTTTATTTTGTAAATATTAATATTAAGTTTTTTTTTTTTTTTTTTTTTTTTTAGAAAAATTACATAATTTACCTTTTTTTCTTGTTACCGAAAAAAAATATGTACGTTAATTTAGCTCTGCCATTAGTAGACCGCCTTCGATTTTTTAAATGTGGAGTAGACCCCGGGTTCCAAAAGTTTGGCCACCCCTGCTATATAATATAGCTAAGCTATCAACATGGTTATTCACGGATTCAAAATCATATTATATATCCTTCAACCACTTGACGAACGCCTTTCATCATCCAGTATATTTCAACAAATTAAACATTGCATTTTGTATACCTAATTCATATTCTCGGCTCATCGTTGTCTTGGGAAAGTATCGAGCTCTGGGAGGTGGACAGAAGGTTCAACAGCAATCATGGCTGGGCTTCTGCATAATACTCGCCAAATTTAACACTTTTCTGCGCCTTTTCTCCAGTGGCACAATAAATATAATTCATTATTTAGGAAAAATCTTCTTGAACACGTTAGATATTCTTACAGAACCTTATAAAGTTTTTCATTTGTCAGACAACAGCTATTTAGTGTTAAATGTAATCTATAATCTATCAAATAATACCATTTAGTATTTAAAATTACGCTAATATTTTAATAAAAATTATAGAGCATGCAAAATTTTTAAAGATTTCATGGACCAGATTTTATTTAAAGGATATAAGAGAGATAAATATTATTATTCGCTTCACATTCATGCGTAAAATAACTATGACATCATTGTAAGTTATGACAAAATTTTATCATTTTAGTTCTTCCTGTCACATTCGAATATTATATACGATACTACATTTTTACGATTTCTCTTCCATATTTAGTAAAACAGAAGTTCTTGAATTAGCAGATGGCTCTAACTAAAGGATACGTAAGATGACTTTTTCCAAGTAAATAAAAGTCCTTGGAAACAGATGGAAATGCAGGGTTCACCTATGTAAATAAGATTTATGGAACGAAAAATTTCAGAAAATAAGCGAAACATTATTAATGTATCTGCTACTTATTTTTTTTTCTTTTTTAGACTCAACCTTTTCCCAATTATCATTAATTTTCATTTTAGATATGGTTTGATTTATCTTTTGCATGAGATACGAAATTTTTTTTTATTTTTCTTATTATCTTTTTAGGTCAATAATTAAATGAGCTTGTTGCTATTTTTGGATGAATAGACATATGCATCCAAATTGCGTGATATCTCTCAAGGTTGTACTTTTCATCAAATCAATATTTATTCAAGCAAATAAATCTTCCCACAGCAAATAAAATTTGATTAGAGATTTTCGTATGGTTAAATTTAAACATTTTATTTTTAATCCTTTGATAAATTTCAAATATTTTAATTCCCATTGAATGTGGTCGTAATTTAGGAGTGATTTTGTTAATCGTTCAGATGCTTTACCTTATGGTTAGCATGAAATTTTATGAGGGAAAAATCTATTTCTCGCTACCGTTATAGTTGCTAATTAACCCTTTGACGGTATTCGACGTATCAGAACGTCATGCATTAAGATCTGGCCAAAGTCGCAACATGACGTTCTGATACGTCGTTGAAAATGAGACAAAATTTAGCATGTTCATTCTTGTTTATTTCAAAGTAGTTTGTATCCATCATACTCTTCATTAATAATAAAAAGATTTGCTTTTTATTATAACATGAATTTGTTAGTTCCTAAATTTTTCTTTTTTTACAATACTAAATATTTAAAAAGTTATCCCAATATCATACATACATTAATATATCATGAAATAAATGAATTCTTGCATAAAATATTCTGTTCTTTCAAATGACTCTATACCCCAAAAATTAAATGTGTTCCAAATGCAAAGAATTATTAAAATAAATGTGCACCCGAAAGGTTAATAGTTGTTACTTTTATCAAGGAAAATAAATTTGCCTTTTATTCAAATATTGAATTGTAAAGATTTCGCTTTAATATTAAACTATAAGGGTATAATAAATTTTACGCAAATATTTCCATTTTTTAAAATTTTCAAAATATTTCCATTACAGGTATGCCATTACTAAAAATAATATATATAGACAGACATTGTGATTAATAGGAATTAAGAAAAATTTTTATTTAGTGATTACTTTTAAAATGCAATTTACTTAGTTTTTATAAAATATTTTATCTTTACATATGGAAATTAAAATTTTCAAATGATTATTATATTTTCCATGTAGTTACCACTAGAAATCTAAGTCCATAAGTTTTCATGGGCTTAAGATGCCAGCTGAAAATGTATACCTTGCTTTCGAGGAAAAAATTGTGTGATTTAGAAAAAATAATATTTACTACTTACTTAAATTGGTACAAAACTATATTTTTCACTGTGAAATAATGTGTTACCTATAAATAAGCTGGAAACAAATTAATTTAAATTACGGAAAGCTCAAACATCCTTTTATTTATTGTTGTTCCTGATGACACTTGGCAAAGCCTAGTTCGCCCGTCAAGAGACTAGGCGAATGAAGTTAAAGAGGCAGTCTTCCGTTTTTGTTTCCGTTTTTGTATAGAGCTCCCTCATACGACTTTTGGCTCATAGATGGCAGCACCATCTGAATCATCCAATTGAGATATTGAAACCAGTGAAACCAGTGACCTGGCTCCAGCTACCCCAAGAGTATTAATTTGTTATGGGAACATGGAGGACATTGCGACCCGACATATTTTATGTGCCCCAGTCACCATTAGTGAACACCACGGATCTTCGGCTTAGTCGGGATACGAATTCACCACCTTTTGGTAACGAGAACTACGTCCTAACCAACTAGGCCACCGCGGCCTAAATGATTTACGCGCGGCCTATTTTATTTATGAAATATTAAGATCAGGGTTCATTTTATTCACGTTTATTTGCATTTTTGATCAGTGGTGCGTTGAGAAAATCGTAAACACACTAGAAGCAGTGAGCAAAAATAATACTTTTTCAAAAATTGGAAAAAATAGTTATTACTTTTTTTATAAAAATAATGTGGTAATATATTAAATAAAGGACCTCCGATACTCACGATACACTTTTCTCTATTTCCGACAGTTACGCATTGCTGAGAATATTAAATCAGGTTAAAGAACCACACGCCTTTACCACTATAGTGAGCAGAACTCGGTAATAGTGTTATATTAATTACAGGTCATGGAATAAATAACTTTATAATTAGTTCAAATCAGAGTTAATAACGATTTAAAATCATAAGTGCTGTAATTGAAATTCCGAAATGAAATATACATGACTCTGAAATGATATGAAAGAAAGATTTGCATAACTCTTGTCTCTTATAAAATAGGGAATAAATAATAAATAAAGATCAAGACCATTGTTGATTGTCTATGTCCATATTTTTTTCTCTTCTTGTAATTGATGTTTGCAGAAGTAAGAAATCACTATTTATATAGCTTCAACGGTATTCAAAGATTGTGTGATATTTGCATTCAAGACAGAAATTTTGGTTAAATGGTGGTTTAGGTCCCCTTCTTTGCCAACTCGAGAATTTGAAGGAATCATTTTCGCTCATGCTCATAAATTACTCTTTTGTTTCAACCTTTTCTTTGGTATCTAATTACGTTTCACTTTGGAAAAATGGTAGAATTTTCGCCGTGGCGTCGGCGTTTTTGAAAACGCGCCAAGCAGGGGGCCTAAAGTACATTTTCACCGAAATTTTTATATTTACTGTTAGCAAAGAGTTAATCTAATTAGACTTTAAGATTTTGTATAAATCTAGTATTTTATTCTAATATTATCTGATATTGATTATAATTATATCTAATATTGACATATAATATTTTTTATCCTATTTGCAAAGAAATACGTATATTATAACTAGTTTCACTGCTTTTCTTACATAATAAAATTAGAATTTCGATTTCTATAGTTTTTACAATGAAATAAATGGTTTAGCTCCAAGTATTTACAATTAAATAACAGGTATTTCAATAATATTGATTCTTAATTAAACTAGCAAAAAGCTATAAAAATCGAAATACAAATTAAAAAAAGTTATCCAATAGTGTGATTAAAGAACGTATAGTGAACTAGATTTCAAATAAAAATATTAAACAAACACTTAATGAAATGCATAAACATTATTTAAACATATTAAATAAATATTTATATACGTTATAAATAAACTTGTAAGCAGGATTGCATAAAAATTATTTCCTGATGTGTTCAAAATAAATATTTGACAAATAAACATACACAGTTAAATAATAAGCTTTATAAAAAGAATGATGTATTCTATTTTAATATAAAATTCTATAAAATTCTATAAAAATTTTCCCATTTATTTAATATAATTTTCATTTTTTTACATTTTTATGGCTATTTGGAACAAAAAATGGAATATATTTGAACTGAATAAATAGAGAGAAAATAGAAATGTACAGTAAACACTTATTTGCGACAGTAAAATGAAACAGTAAATAAATAATACACAAAATAATTACTTAAATATAAGGTAAATGCAAACATTTTAAGCAAAATATTATAATTATAGTTACTAGTATTGGGAAATCAAATCTGGCATGTGAAAAAGAATTTTTGATTTAAAAGCATTGCTTAAAATTATTAATTGAATACTTTAGATCAACTCTACGTTAAAGACAGCATCTTTTATTCTTGTTGTCTAAGAAATTATCTATCAACTCAAAGAAGTTTATTTCAGTAGCTTAGAATATGTTTTGTTGTTGACAAGGCTTTATGTTTCAATTCTCTTTGTCCTTAAGTTAAATTTAAACAGTAAGGATTCGAAATAGTTATGAACTAAAAATAATTTACTAACTCCTGTTTCAAGTGAAACAATGAAAGACAATTTTAAGAAATTCTAAAATAATCCAGAAACTTCTACATTTTACTAAATAAAATTAAAAAATTTTATTTTACTTTAAGAACATCTTATATTTGTAAATAAAAATACAGACCATTCTGTTCTACTTTTAAAAATTTTCTTTGACATTTTTAAATCAACCAAGATAAAAGCTCGTCTTCTCCAAGATAAATAATAGACAATATTTATACATTTGTTTTGGCAGCTTTTAACGTAAATTGTGTATTTTGTTAAAAATAGATTCTGCTTAGCCAGTAATTCAAATAACCTTAAAAAGTTCCCTATTATCAGAGTTTTAGGCTCCTATTATCGGAGATTTAAGCTACTTCTTCTAAAATGAGCATTACGTCATGAATACAGTATCCGTAAAATTTTTTTTGAATTCACATGAAATACCACTTTTATTTAACATCAATTACGAAAAGGTGAAATGTATGTGACTACCTACTTATTTTATTTATGGTATCTCCATGTAAAATAATTATTTTTATGAAATAAACTAAATTCAAGACCAGAAAAAATAATGGATAACTTATATAGATATCTTACTTATAAGTTGCATTGCATATTCACTTATTTTAGCTAGCTTAGAGGTCTCATAGATGTTTTCTGAAAACTTTTCTTGGGGTTATTCTGAGGTATTAAGCATTGTCAATCAAATAGTTTGTTTCCAGCTATAATTTTAAATCAACCAAACATTTTTTATTTCAGTGATTAAAACTTTTCCATTATATACAACAAATATTGACATAAATTGTTATTAAATTATCTGAAATATTCATTTAAAAGTTCTGAGGTTTATTGAAAAGTTTGTTTTATGAATTTTCTGTTTTATTTTCTTACAAACATTTGAATTATTTTAAAGTCAATGTTTGAAAAGTTAAGAATCCTTCCTTGGTCATAACTACATGAAGGGCAGGATCATAGTCCAGAGTTCCTTGTATTCCTATCACAGCATTCAACGGTCTTAGACTTATGCCAAATGATGAAAAAAACGAACTAGATTCAGTCTAAAACTGTTGGATGGTTTGAAAGTCACGAAATTATTTTACGTTCAGTTATTCATAGTTATTCATAGTTATTCCTAGAAAAAAGGGACTCAGCTAAGTTTGAACTCTCAGTTATTCTAAATAAACTTACTCTAGATATTCTAGATTATTATGAAATACATTAAAGTAAAATTGCCTGTTTGTTCTTTTATTTTTTCAAATTCTTTCAGGAATATTTTATTCCTTTTTTTAACTTATCCTTTTTAAAATTTGATAGCTGCTGGTTTTTTTATAACCTCTATTTGATTTACATACATAAACCAATACTGTATTTCATAATAATGAATGCAAAAATACTTAGTCATATGTAATTGTAAGCCATCTATCAGAGAATCATTAATGAATTTATAATGAAAATAATTGATGTAACACATAAAGTATAGTTGCGAAATTTAACGAGTTATCGAGCATCATTTATTATAAGAAATTTTCTAGTATCAAAAATCAAATACTATTAAATCTTCAGAATAAAATAAATCTATAGAATAGTTAAAACTTACTATAAAATTTATAAGGTATACAATATTAATTAGAAAGAAAGCCTCGGTAAAAGAGGAATATCTTATGAAAATCTATTTAATGGAAACTTTGAAAACAAAAGAATTGTTTACTACTAATCTTGACTGTAACTTGACTTAAAAATCTCTACAAATCTAACTGTTTCCATTTAATTTTCATACAGAAATTTGTACCTCAATTCTTGAACAATTTTTATACAGAATCTGTTTTTAAATATGCTATGTGTTCGATTTAACATCAAAATATAAAGAAACTGATATCGTACGTCACCAAAAATGTAAAACTGAACCAAAATTGAACTTGAAAGGAGATTCCTGAGTTTTCTCTTTCGAAATACGTAAATACGGACTACTATTAAAAAAGTTCTCCTGGAAGGTAAGACACAGGAAATGCACAATTTTCTTAATAATGCTTTCCAATGTTAATTTGCACATTACCAAAACTATAACGCTGAGTATTTAGTCGAAAGAAGTTAACTAAATAGTATTTGGTAAGATTAATATAGTACGGACCATTTAGGGAATCTACTTGTTGTTATTTGACAGACGTAGCAGATATGACAAACCTATCAGATACCATAAGTAGCAGGTATTTTATTAGACTCATAAAATCAATATCAAGGAAAATTTGCCCAATAAATTCCTTGCACAAACCCTCAGTAAAACAGACGTCAGCAAACTATGGCAAAAAGACAAATTTCTAAAAGCATTCCATTGTTAAAATCACAAATCACAAGAAGTCATTGCGGGATCCATCACCAGGTGAAGCAGAGGACGAATGTTGATGACGACACAGTTGTGTTTTATAAAGACGTATTCTGTAATCCACTGGTGTTGTTACGACTTTTCTAGTCTTCAAGTATCTATTTCTTCCAAATAGATGTTAATACATTACAGATCATGAAGGTTTTGCAAGTTGAAAATCTCATGATTGTCATATTCTTCGAATTTCGCTAGTTGATATCATTTAATAATTGTCTTATAAGCATTGCATTTTATGCCATGTTAATTTAAAATCAACATTTTTAAACAGTCATATCTAATTTGCATGTTTTAATGTACATTTGAAGAGCCTTTTATACATGGATAACTTAGAAATCAGAAAAATATTTTAATAAATATTAATAAATTTAAATTTAAAAATAAATTAATTAATAAATAAAATAAATAAATTAAATTAAAAAATAAATTTTCATAAATAGCTCATATTTATGTAAGCTGTTTTTAATTAAAACAACTTTCATATTCCAAACCATTTTATACTTTTTGATAGTAATTCTTCCGTTACACTTACTTTTATGTATAGAAGACTAAATTATTTTTTTATATAAAGCAATTTAACTAAGCTGATTAAAGATTTAACTAAAATTGTGAAAGAATTAAAATTGAGATTAAAGAGCTGTTCAACTATTATTCATGTGTTTTTGCATATTGTGACATTGATGACATAGACAATAATACTTAAAATTGCTTAGAATGAAAATTATAAATAAAACAGGACATGAAGCCCGTTATTTGAAAATAACTTGTAATACCTTAAAGAGAATTTTTTATCTAAAATTAAGTTAATTTTGAAGAAGAAGGGAACTTTTTTTGTTTAATTTAACTAAGATGGTTATTTAGTATCTGTTTTTTGACATCTGCTTCTTTATAGTGACTAAACACTGTTCATATTAAGAGTTTTAAATTGAAGTTTGAAAATTAGAAGGTTAGGTTATCCCAATATATTTTCAACTGCATTATATGACTAGAAGAATCAACAAGTGTTTTACATGGCCCAGACACCCTCCGTGAATACTAGGATCTTAGGGTATATAACTCGCTTATTTCCAGTAAAAGTAAACACATTTTTCCCTACTTGGCCATTTAACATTTTCTAAAAATACATAGTACTAGTTAAATAAAAGTTGTTCAATATTAAGTTTAAAAAGCTATTCTTTTTCCAAAAGTACTGTTTTATCATAAACTAAAGAGATTTTTCATACAATTGTTACTAAGAATATATGTGACAGAAAATTAAAGTTTGTAAGACATTTTGCAGCAAAAGTGGTTACATATCCAATTTTTTGTAACATTTTAAATCCGTTTAATCTCTTCCATCACTTGGCAACACGTAAACATTCCAAAATAAACACTGCCAAAACATTTCGAACAACATGCATTTTTTAATCTCATTTTTTGTAAATGAATTTCAGAGATTTTCTATTTTGGAATTCCCCACTATATCACTCACGTTACACATGTACTGCTTTGAAAGAAAAAAATTTCTATATTTTTCCTTAAATATAAACAATTCTTGTATTTATTTTGCTTACAATTCCTCCTTATGTAGGTAATAGCCATTTCTAGACAAGAATAGTTATTTTCAAAGTTTTCAAGCCCAACCTGATGAAAAATATTAGTTTGGGGAAAAAGAAATCCATTATTTTTACGTGAACTTTATGTAACTTCTTTTGGATTCACTTTGTAAAAAGGTTTAAAACAGCTTTTATGTAGATTTTTAGGTCTTGCACGTGACGACTGCTGACATGCGGTTAACTTCGATCATTTTTGATATTTTATAAACATTTTCGACGATGCTGTATCCACATGCGAGGTGCATCTCTAGCATCAAAAATACCCGAACGGAATCGACGAAACAAAAATTGTACGTAACTGGTTGTTACAGTCTTATATAGGACGATAAACACCTTTCGCAATTTTAGCCACCCGGCTATCTTTTTCGCCGTTACAAGAGAAAAACGAAAAGGTATCGAATTTTCTGTTTGTTGTCTTCCATTTTTAAAACCTTGTACT
>JAPDSC010163808.1:216831-262987 GCA_026290005.1 Latrodectus geometricus
ATATATATATATATATATATATCACTCCCTATTTAAAATGATCTATTGAACACAAATTAAAAACCTTAATCCAAAATTGTAAGCTAGGCAATTTGCTTACATTTATTTGGTAAAAATAATTAATAGTCTAACCCAAAAATTCCTTTTAATGTAAGAAACTTTCGAATTGTAAAAAATTATAAAATCGGGGCATCGGAATTTTCAACAAATTCTTATTCCTACTTACTTTATGTGGCCGAAATGACAGATAAGTTAAATCAGTTCGTGAGTTCGATAGTCACCTCACAGGCGTAGATATCATAGTGATGTGGAATTTGCTTTAAGCTGTTGCTCATGATCCAATTAGCCTTCTTGTGCAAAAAAGTGATCATTGAGTGGCAAACAAACTAATCCCATATTTTGCAGGAAAATCAAAGAAAAATCATTCCAAAATCCTAGGAACTTCCTTTGATGATAAGTGAAAGTTCAACACTTATAGCCAAATTTAAAACAGCAATCTGCCTAAGAATAGGAAAATTGTATGAATGAGGCAATAAATTTAACCGTCTTCAACTTTCAAAAAATCTCACTTTTTTTTTTTTTTATTCTGAAATCAAGCTTCTTGTTCTCAAATCAAGTTATTATAAATGTATTTTGTATGTTACAGAAATATTTAAAAGATTTAAAATACTCATATATTTTAAAAACGAATGAATAGGAATAGGAGTAAAAATTTAAAAAAAAAGTCTAATATAAATGCAATAACATGAAATTTTTAAAATCATTTTCTATGTAAGAAACAATTGCTTGGTTTATATTGGTGATTACATATTTAAGTGTCTAATTTTTAGGGATTCAAATTAAAGGTTTGTCGAGATTTCTCAACAATTAAGACTGAAGGAGTAAGTCTAATTATTTCAGCCTTGACATGTTGTAATAGAATATGGTCAGCTCAACGAAAAATCGACAGGTGTAAATAGTTCAAAAGAATTTGAATTTTACAGTAAATCTCAACTGAATTTGGTTTGGATATTTGGTTGAGACTGCTACACAAAATAGAATTCGAACACATACTTAGTATATACGTTCAAACTATAAAAATTGTTTCCTTATTAATAATTGTTAAAATTATGAATACTTAACTGTTTTGGATTAGTGTGAATTAAGGATTAAGAAAATATATAATTAAAAAACTTTTATGTTGGATTAATTAGAAAACCATTTTTTTTACAATGATTTATATAGACTAAACATTGTATCAAATTATTTAATTTGTAAATAAATTGCATCCGTTAGCTTTTATTATGCTGATATTAGATTGATGTAACATTAATTACCATTTGATAAGTTTAAGTATAAATATTTTACCTGAAAATTGTGGGTGTCTCAATGATTTTTGATGTATGAAATTCTTTTAGTGACCCTATGAACCATTA
The DNA here is from genome assembly GCA_026290005.1 of Latrodectus geometricus. Taxonomy (NCBI): domain Eukaryota; kingdom Metazoa; phylum Arthropoda; class Arachnida; order Araneae; family Theridiidae; genus Latrodectus; species Latrodectus geometricus. The sequence goes on from JAPDSC010163808.1 coordinate 218,247, forward strand.
TTGTCTTGATGATGCTTGATAATTCAATGAAGTATTTTCCACTCAATATTTCTTAGACTGAAACTCTAAGAATTTCATTCTAAAGAATTACTCTTAAAACATTTCTTAGAATGAAATTCTAAGAAATGTTGAGTGGAAGATATTTCTAAGAAATTTTTCTGTTAAAAAATTTCATTGACCTTCCTGATACTGTCAACTAACCCTATGAACCTTCATTATCTTTGCATATTCGCATTGTTTAATAATTTGCATATTTCGATTATAAATATCAATTTAATTTTCAGTCTTTGTTTATAAGTTTTGTGCTTGTATAATTTTGTTCATCATTCCAATTTCATCCTAAGAAATGTTGAGTGGAATATTTCCAACCACCCAGAAAATTATATGTATATGCTACGTTTTACTTTACGCAAGTTTTCAAGCGGACATAAGTGAATAATGAGCAACTATATGCATTAAGTTAGAAATAAAGTGGTTTCACACCCACAAACGACATAAGCATGATAATGACACGATTTGGAAATCGGCAAACACCATCAATCATTTGGCGTCGAATGGATTTCGTAAGACCACGCAATGATCTTTCTGCGATTTCCTCTTGCGAAACACCTAATAAAAATTTGCAGCCACCTTTATTTAGAAGTAATATCGATGTCACAGCCATTATCTCGATGAAGTCAGACAAGAGTCGTTTACAAAGTTCAGCGAAATTAAAACTTCGGCCTTGGAACACACCGAGATTGCGGAAAAAAAAAAAAAAGAAATCATCAAGATAAAAAGCAACATTGTTACCGAAATAAAGTGACAAAGTTCTGGAACGTAAGGTACTTCGCTTGGAGAATCAGAAAAAGGAGGTAAAAGAAGAAAGAAAAAAGTGAATCACGCGGGAAAGAATGACAAAGATTAATTATTGCACTCATACGGGAACTAAGCCAATTTTCTGGCTTGAACTAAACTTGGAATACGAAGGGTAGGTGAAAGAAAAAAAAGGGAGTTCAAAGAGCTGAGAATGGAGTTGACATATTATGTTCGGTGACAGGAATTCACTTAGCAAAATCTTGACACTTGGCAGATATGTTTATCATGTTCTTCTTGGAAAATGCCGGAAGAATGGCAGGGTGCATCAATATCGGGACGCTTGAGGTATGCATGTTGTGATTATTGGGAAAGATAGTAACTGTATCTGCATGTTTACGCGTGAAGAGACCAATAATTGTTTTTTTAAATAAAATGCTTAAGTCAACAGTTCTCAACCTCGGGTGCAAGCACACTCAAGAGTGTAAGAAAGGACACTTCAGGGTGAGAGATCAACGTTTTCGAAATTAATAGGCTTGATTATATTCAAAAACATGTTCTTGAATAATATATTTCCCACGAAAATTGTAAATAACAAGAAATGGTAATAAAATCCTGCGTCCCCATAAAAGCTTAATTAAGCCATAAAAGCAATTTAATAAAGTCAAACACTTCTCAAACGAAAAATCAGCAACTTTTGCTCAATGAAAATCTTTATTGGCATTAGTACAGGTTTGGTGGGGCCAATTGTTTTCATAAAATTATTGGTAATTGTATAAAATGCTGGATTGAGAACTAGGTTCATTACAAATAACTTCGAATATTCGTAATGAACCTAGTTCATTAAGAATATTCGAATGAACTAGGTTCATTCGTATAGGTCATAAGGACATTGAGAGTTAATAATAAAGGTAAGATAGAGGTAAGATAAAGGAACATATTTTGTCTTTTAACGGATATAATTCCGTCAAAAAACTAAACAAACAAATTTTAAAATTAGAATTTATCTGAATAAAAAGGCTTTGGAAGCACGTTGTATGAAAATATTATATGGAATATTATTTTTTTTTTCTCTTTTTCTCTATGAGTATTTCATTTTAAGCTGTATAATTTTTAAAAATTTTATAACTTCTTTAATAATTTTATAATATTTTTAATTTCAAAATTTAAAGTTTGATGGAAATAAGTTTTTGTCACATAATATGGTCACAAATTAATTCAATAACACTTTCTTTTTCCCTGAATAGGAAGGAGTTTTTTTAAACATGAGCAAAACCGCTCATTTTGAGGATTAAATTAAAAAAAGGCTCACTTAATCAAAAGAACAAGTTTTTTTTCCCCCTCCAACTACTAGTTCCTTCTACAGTTTACTAGTTCCTTCCTCTATGAAACATACAAATACATTCCTTAAAATCCAAATTTAATTTTTAACTAAGATTTAAGATAGAATTGATAAATATATACAAAAAAATGTATGAGGCAAGTAAGTATTATTAGAGATTTGTAAGCTCAGTCGAAAGAGCGTCATTCTCACAACCCAAAGAAAGTGAGTTCGATCCTGGGACCGCTTAAGACCACATTGTTCACAAATGGTGACTGAGGCACGTTAAGCATGTCGAAGTCACAAAATTTCTCAAATTCTAAATCAACTCTTCTAGGGGTGGCATACCAAGTTTTAGGGACTTCTATTTGGTATCTGCTTCAAAAAATAGAAGATCTACCTCTGGCTAATAGTGCTGCCATCTGGTGTAATCTGAACGAGGGGTAATGAACTCTTTAGAATTGACAAGGAGATGTATTCTCTGTCAGGCTCAGCAAATGTCAAGATTGAACTTGATTGGATTTGGTATTAAATGCTAAATAGGTGCCTTAGTACAAGACAAAAATCATTAATAAGTATGTGGAAAAAGTACATATAGTATGATATGATGCTACTGTTCGAATAATCTTGGCAAAATTAAAGTTACAGTTAAAAATTATCGACGGTAAATATGATGGATTGAGTTGCTAATTGTAGATGTCATCCAGAAGGAAATAGTAAAAAGTATTACTTGCATACAATGAGGCAAGCTGGTGACTGAGCTAGAATTGTGGTAAGGAATTAAAGAGCAATGAAATCAAAGAGCGAACTGAACACGAAGAACGGAATTGAACTGCCGATTCTTAACCGATCGATGAGTGGCTATCGATAGGAAATGTTGACTTTTGAAGGACGAGTAGTTTCAATCTGGTGATATTTAGAATTCCAGAGAGAGATACCGCTCTTATTATATTATAAGACGTCGTTCACTCCAGAAACCAGTTCGTGAAGGGATCACTCTTCTCTATTTTCTATCACTATTATTTAAATCGATTTTTTTTACTATAATGAATATTTAAAAATACATAATACTTTTTAATAGAATTATTAAATTTAAATTATTACGCATTATATATTTTTAACACTCAAAAACATTTCTGTCTGTTTTTTTGATTCGATATTTTTTAAAACATTTAATTTTGTATTCGAAAGGAAATGCTACTATGATATTAATTTTTTTAATTGAATGCTCATGTTAGAAAATAAACTTGTTTTAATTATTGTTGTAAATTATTGAGTAAATTTGCCAAAAATCTGTCTTTTAGAATGAAGTAGATTTTAAAAGAATTTTATAAAAAAAAATAATAAAACAAGCATTTTTCTGAACATATACTCCTTCTCGTTGACACTATTTTAATATATATTTAGCAAAATTTTGATAAATCTTGTAGTTTTTTCCTCCTAACAAGAGAAAGGGTATCAAAATACATTGAGTTATCATTATAGTTTGAGCTAAGGTGAAAGTGGAGCTAAATTATAAAATTCACTGATAAATAATAAAACATTTTTAAAACACACTAAATCACAGAAATAACATATTTGAGTCCTACTTCATATAGTTTAGGGAGATAAAAGCGAAATCTTTATAAATTTTACAAAACTATATCGTAATATTTTATTCTGAATTGCTATTTTTTTCTGCAGAAATGAATAATATTATATATATATATATACATGTGTGTAAAATGTGTATGTGTGTGCTTGTATGCTTAAAAAATAAATTATTAAAAAAGTAAAATAAAAGTAATTTTTAAATATACCTCATTTACTTCTTTATCATATTTCTCATAAATAACAAGTTGTTTTGTAAATATATGAAAGAAATCAGATGTTTGTTAGATCCAAGGTCACTAGATGGTCTGGATATAAAGAGATCGCTTAAATGTTTTAAACGTCATTCAAAAGTAGATTACAAGTACTTTGCTCCACTTATACCTGTGTAAATTAAAGTTCACATCATAATTCATAAAATAAATTTACTTCATAAATCATCTAAAACCAAGATGATTTGGTGATCAAATAATTTATCTTATTTCAACATGCGTTGTTTCGCGTACTAGCTCGCGCGAGCATGGATATATATATATATATGTGTGTGTGTGTGTGTTTTTATATATGTGTGTGTCTATTGTTTTTGATCTCCTTTGAAACTATTTTAAATTTATACAAAATATTGCATTTTAATTACCGCACTATTATGAACATTAATTTTTGTTTTGCAGCAAATCAACTATTATATTTTTGATTAAATCATCAAAGTTCTATCGAAGAATTTGTGTCCGGTTTTTCTTAAGTATTAATTAAATATTCACCCCGTAAATGAATATTTTCAATCTGGTAATTCTTGTGGAATTCCTGAGGAAAAATAAAGGGGTAATTCAAAACCTCGAACAATAATTGAAAGTCTGTGTCGCACAGGAATGCGTCATTCCACAATCATGCATTAATCAGATTTAAATCTTGAGACAAAAATGGCTACCCTATATTGCTTTCCACAAGATGAAATGTAGCATATCGGTCCTTATTATGCATTAAAAGAAGTGAATCCCTGAAAATTACTGTATTTGATACGACGTTATTCCAATAACTCCTCTGCATATATTTACTATATTAAATGTCGTATTTACTTATGGCGACTGGGGCACGTAAAATATATCGGGTCGCAATGTGCTCCATATTCCCATTACAAATTAATACCTCTGGGAGTTGTTGGAGCCAGGCTTTGGATCTTCATTGGTTTCAATCTCTAAATTGGAATATTCAGATGGTGCTGCCATCTATGAGCCGTAAGTCGTACTTCCACTTTCGTATGAGATATCTCTATTCAAAAACGGAAGACGCTCTCTTTCTGACTTCATTCGCCTAGTCTCGGACGAGCGAGTTTGGCGTTGCCAAGTGTCATCAGAAACAACAACAACAACGATGTTAAATTTATATTCCGAATGATATATAGGTCTCTGTGATCATCAGTGCTGACTTCCACTTATACCAACATTTTTCGTAATAATAGTGAAAATTTATCTCAGCAATGTTGAGTTATTTTGACTTTTTTTTCAATCAGCCAAAGTATATCTGCTGTCTAATCTAATCAAAATATATCTGACTAAATCAGGATTTACTAGTAAGCAATATTTGACTCAAATTACTTTGCAGTAGCCTTCTTTGTTCAATCTGTTCTGTGTTTTGAGGCTAACATATCATTATGTGCAAACATACTCTTAAGTCATTAGGCAAAATCTAAATTGGATAGTTTGTGTCTTGAAATCCTTCCTTCAAACTCAATTTCCTAAAAGAAATTGTTTTTGCAATTAAACAGCATTGTTTGTTTTGTCTTAATGAGATGTCAGATATATTGGTCATCATTTTATGTACTAACAAGATCATGTCCATCTGACATTCCTTGTTGCTTAAAATTGATATTGCAGTCTTAAAAAAGGACTCTTTGAACTTTCCAACAGCATCTGCTTCATTTTGGGCTTTATATCTTCCAATATTGCGGCAAGCTTATGGATTTCTATAAAGCATAATGTGACATTTTCAAGTCACCTTTTCCAAATCAAAGCTGAAAGAATGAATTTTTCTATAAAAACTGTGAGAAAAGAACGTGCCAAATTACAAATTTTGCGCTTATATTCCTTATCTCATTTTAGTAGCATGGTCATTAAATTTCATAAGAAAATTTCTATTATGCTTTAAATAATGATTGTTTTATCTAAAGCCGATTAAAATTATTTGTGTAATTTAATTAAAATAATGTGCTTCCCAATTCTTTGAGTAGTATATTTCAATTATACTTTTTACAATAAGGTTTGTCAAAATTGTTGAAATCAAGTTTTGAAAATTCGATGTAATATTACTGATAATCAATCCTGATCAATAAATCCATTTAAAAAATTTTATAAAAAATAGCAACTTCTTGAGCATCATTTAAAATAATTTAAAGTTATTTTATTTACAAAATATGTAACAAACTAGAAATTATTATCTAAGCCTTCTGAGATTCGAACTTAAGTATTTCACTTAAGAAATTTGAGATCACTCGCCACATCAGAAACCAAAACTTTCTGATGAACAAAGCGATTAAAACGAGTGGATTTACTTTCGCAAGTTATTTTCAAAATTTAAAAAACAAGAAGAAACACAATCAAAACATCATTGAAACCTTGAATCCATAACATATAATAGGCTATGAGCATCTATTCGTTTCACCCTTAAAGGAATATTCAATAAACAAAACCATTACGATTATCAAAATGTACACTGGTTTTATCTCGCCAATTTCTCTCCTGTTATTTACTGTACCCATTAACTTTTAGTTTTTTTTTCCACTACCTTAGTAGAGTATAATGAAACACGCGATTAAGATTAAAACCCATAAATTTAAATGATTTTTATCGCTTGTGTGATTGCATTAACTCGTTATTATAAATGTTCGACCCTGATAATAGGGCGTTTTTGAGCACTGGGTTTGAATTTTTATAACCTTGAAGTTGGCATTTAAAAATAAATTCTAGAGAGAAATTTTTGGCATCAAGACTTGTATCCCATTTGATGCCAACAAAACGTCTATAGAAGTTCATTGATAGTAGACAAAACAAAAAAAGAGAAGACAGCTTCTTGTTACATAATGAGGAAAACAAGGAAGTACATTAGTATTCTTGAACATCAACAAGTAGTGTTACTCACATTGCCTTTGCTAGTCGCATTTTTTGTTTTGGATATAAATGTATAACACAAATTATAAAAAATCATATAATAAAAAAAAATTTATATGAAATAAAATCATTGTTCACTTTTTTCTCTAAAATGTAAATTCCAAGTTTGCCTTTTTTTAACCATTTTAACTAATATATAAATGTATATTTTAAAAATACACTGAAGAGAAATTAAATAAATTAAAAATAATAAAACAACTTTTTCATATCAATTATAAAAAGATAAAAAAAAGTCTCTTGAATTTGAAATTAAGATAATATGAAAGTTTTACTACTTTTAGAAACCTATCAAAGCTTCAATATTTTTCCGTGGACCTCATTTGATGTAGTATACGATTTTTAATATTTATTTTAGTGAAATTTGAATACATAGTTGATGAGTTTTAGTAATTTACAAAAATTATGATTAATTAAACAGGAATAATTACATGTATTGCGAAGATAAAATAATATATTTATGCTTGAAGGTATGAATGTAATTTACTTAATAATAGTAATAATACTAATCAAAAAGGAAAATATATCGAAATAGAAATTTCATTACAAACCTTGATGTTGTTGTTGTTGAATCAGCATAATTCCCTGTTCATAATTCTGAGTTTGGACTCTAACTGTTAAATGGAAGCTGCCGGAAAGGAAATCTTCGCAATTTAGAAGCAGGGACTAAGCAGAAGACCCGAATACTTCACCTGCCATCCCTAGAGGTATCATTTCACTTGGAGGACATTACGCCCATGACATATTTAACGTGTTCCAGCCACTTTTAGTAAACACGACGGATGTTCGCTTAAGCCAGAATTCTCGATCTCACTTCCTTCTTTTAAGGAAAGATTCTTATAAAGTATATAGTCAGAATCCACATTTTTATGCTAAAGTACTAGCAGTATCAGTAATAGTAATCCAGAGTCATTTATAATTCAGAAGGAATGTATAATAAAGTAACTCAGAATTATCACATAATTCAGATGAAATGTAAAGTAATTTAGAATCATATGTGTAACACAAGTGATTTTAATGTCTTAATTTGAAATTAACTTCGAATTTTAAGGCGGAGAAAGGACGTTGTAAGTATTAATCAACACATTTGCTTGGAGATGCATGCCGAACTGTTGTTTATGTTTTAAAATGAAAAATATTTAGAAATAAATAAAAAAGAAGTTGTAATTTCAAATTTATTTATAATCAAGAGTTATAAAAATATTTTTTGAAATCGAAACTTAGATGATGTCAACAACTATTATTTGATATAATAGTTGTTGACTACCTAAAACGCCACCTACCCTGTCTAGTGGCCAGCATACCTGGCTACGGATGAGGAAATCCTAGGTTTGAATCCCGGCTCGTGCATGGACGTACTTACTTTATCACTCTCTTGTCTTTGTCCTTTCCTTATGTGAATGGTTGTCTGCCCTATAAGCGTGAACCTATGACATGTTCTCCTGTTTCCATTGAGTTAATTTACTGTTTGTCTTTTTAAATTATAACTGTATATTAAAACCTAAAATATGTTTCGTTATGCATATACTTGGATATGTAAAGCTGTAGAACTTGTTTCTTACGTTTGAAACATTAGTCAGAAGCGAGTATTGCTTTAATTTTTAGGGTTTTCATTTATTCCGGTATGCATATGCTCACTGCTCCGAATGAAACCAATTTCCTTATATTAATGGCAATATTTGGCAATAGGATTGTACATGTATCTGTATAATTTATGAAATCTTTATCAAGGAATACTGTATTTTCATGAGAAAAAGTAACGCTTTCCTGTTTGTAAAGTAGCTTGTTATATATATGAAACACAACCGAAAACCATTGCGCTGAAAGGGTCTTTGTTAAAATTCCCATAAGGTTTTAATACATTCATCTCTCAAATTAATACTTGCATATTATTGACCTATAGTTTTTGGTATTTCAGTGAATAGCTTTTCAGCTTAAAATAATTTCATTTCAGATAACTGAATTATTAGGTAACTTATTGAAAAATTCTCCACTGAAAGATTTACTCCACTTATTTATAATTTAGTAAATTTATCAATGAATAGTTTGAAGTTAACTGATCATAATCTCGTTTCTATGGTTTAGTCCTTAGGTAAGAGAGTATCTCTTCATTAATAATCATGATTTAAAACTAGTTTAAAAGTATTCACTTGCATACCTAACACTAAATTGAGTTCTTAACTATTATGAGATTATAATTATAAATAATAATTTCTAAACATTAATGTACTAACCGTTGAAGTATATGTTTTTCACTTCAAAATTCGATTACAACTTATCAATTGGCAAAACACTTCGAACTGCCTTCTCTACAATATTCCTCAGGTAGTTATAAATATTAGGTTGGGGAAGAAGTAATCCATTATTTTTTCGGTAGACGTCTGTAGTGATCGATATCTCGTGAGGTATCTATCAAACAATTTCAGATTTATGCTCGTTGGAAAGGTGACATTTGACACTAAAATATCCTCTCGCGGTTTTTTGTTTGATTAATTCAGTTACGAGTACTAGGTTTTAAAAATGGAAGACAACAAACAGAAAATTCGATACCTTTTCGTTTTTCTCTTGTAACGGCGAAAAAGATAGCCGGGTGGCTAAAATTGTGAAAGGTGTTTATCGTCCTATATAAGACTGTAACAACCAGTTACGTACAATTTTTGTTTCGTCGATTCCGTTCGGGTATTTTTGATGTTAGAGATGCACCTCGCATGTGGATACAGCATCGTCGAAAATGTCTGTAAAATATCAAAAATCATCGAAGTTAACCGCATGTCAGCAGTCGTAACGCGCAAGACCTAAAAATCTACATGAAAGCTGTTTTAAACCTTTTCACAAAGTGAATCGAAAAGAAATTACTTAAAAGTCACGTAAAAATAATGGATTTCTTTTTCCCCAAACTAATATATACATACATATATACAAAGAAACAGCGTCATTCCTTAATGATTTATATATTGAAAACATTGTGATAGTAAGTTATATAATACAATTCATGTGAGGTAGGGGATTTGCTTTTTTTCTAATTCCCTTATTGAATACATTATTAACCAAATCAAAGATTAATGATGTATACAAAATGACATTTTGTATTCATTTTTAATTCGCTCGAAGAAAGTGACAATTTGGAAAAATCCCTACGCCTCCATGAGTATCAATGTGGATGATGGATGATGTAATAAATGACATAACCCAGTCTCAACTGTAATAAATTATGCATATGTAAATTAATGTATCTTTTATTCTAATCCTCCAAACCACTTTAGTTTAAATTTGTTAACTTTTATTCGCTGCGTCCAATCAAAGAAGAACATGTGGTACCACAGTGTTTGCCACTTTGCATAATGATTGGATCGTAAGCCTGGAAGGCTTCAGACTGTATTCCATATTATTCCATCCTTCTTAGGCAAAAGAAGATTAAAAGCGTGGAGTTTTTTGCTGAGTAAATTATGATAACGCCTAAATAAAAAACACCATATTATGCATTTTAGTTTCTAGTCTAATATAGCATTTAAGACAAATTGCACCATAAAAGAAATAAGATCAAGACTCAGACTTCAAACTAACAGTTGTTTTGTTATATATCGTTATTTTATTTCTCTTGATGTATCACCATTCTTTTTTTCTGATGATTTTTTTTTTGTTACCTTTAGACATGATCATGGTTTAAGATTTCCCAGGCACGTCCCATTGAAGTAAATTTAAATTAGATGAAATCCTATTTTTTTAACATAACAAGTTTAATGTTAAAAAATATTGTATTGGAATTTTCTAAGCTGCCCAATAATTAAACCGATGTTTAAAGTAAAAATTGTGAGAATTAAGATTATTAATTTATAGATTTTTATATTATTTTATTCTTGGATGAAATTATTTTATAGTAAGGCTCATGTTATGATACGTTTATAGAAATATATAACTTACAGTTTTGTAATCTGCATATCTTCAATGAAAATGAAGCCATTATAATTCATTAGGAAAATTTCCAAAACTAGGACGTTTTGGTAAATTGAAGGGAATTAACAATTTAATGCTTCTGTAAAGTATAGATAAAAAGACAGCTGTATCCATGGCATGCTGACTTTCTGGGTGATAATTATTCACAAAGGATGATTTGTATTAACGTGATAGCATCTGAAATATTTATGAAATAAAAAAAACTATCATTTGTTATTCAAAATGAGCTGACATTAAACCTGAGAACTTTGAAGAGCACATTCTTACTTATAGATAGTGATAAACTCAATTATCTGACGTTTTATCACCATGTACTAGTTGATCTAATTTTTAAAAAGTTTTTAACTAACCCTCCTGGAAAAAAAATCTTCAAAATCTTTTAATAGTCATTCTTGAAGGAATTTTCAGAAGTTTCGATAGGTACATCTATAAGTCATGAACAAAGAAATTGTATAAACAATTAAGCATCCATTCTTGATAGTTGTGAATAGAAAACATAGAAAAAGTAATATATATTTCTCATATTCAACAATGGCGGAATTGAACTTTGCGATTTTCAGTTTTAAAGAGTGCTTTTTTTTCATTAAAGTGTTGTTGTTGTTTCTTATCCTATCCGGTTAGCCATTAGGCTAAACCAGATCAATAAAATCATGAATTAATGTACATAATATATCTGGTTTATTAAAAGGGAGTAATATTACAGCCTCTAAACATCAGAAGACGTGAATATATTAATAACATAATAATGTAAGAAATCAAAACAAATTGAAGAAACACTTTAATATCTTTCTTTTAACTTTGTACATTATTTATATTTCCATTGTAATAGATTATTTGTAAAGACAAATGAAACAGCATTACTTTTATTGAGTTTGCTGTTTCATTTTGAAATTTTTTAATCGTTTAATTTAATTTAATTTAATTTAATATCGTTCCTTTAATATTAAAAATTTTTAATAAAATTATAGTTTCAGAACAATCATGTAAAAATTAAGGATACAGATAACACAGAAATATAACAGAAATGTACTAAGAATGATACTCTGAGATTTTTTTAAAACGTAGGATAGGAAGATTGTGAGGAGTTTATTAATTTCTTGTAGTTGGAAAATAATTCTAAGTCTGATATCAGTTTTAAAAGAATTTTACAACTGTATTTATTAACGAAGATTATTCCAATCTTTTTACTCTAAAGCTAAATATAATGTTGTAAAAATAGTTAGCAAATGATCATACCAAACTATATATAATTCATACTACATGAATACCTATTTATTTTAATATTAATAATGCTTGCAAAAATTTGTTAAATAAAAAGACAAATTCAGTATATATAATCTTATAATATTGATCGTTTCATCTATAAAAAGGTTGAATTATATTCCAACTATAAAAAATTTGTCTTGGCATGTTATATGAAAATTATGGAAGCAGCCAACAAATGAAAGAAATCCTACAGCTTACAACGTCTGTATACATAGCTTTCAGATCAGTTAAAAACTTTAAGAACAGGTTTTATGGAGATTTAAGTGTTTATGAATGAAGAACTATAATCGTTACACAGGAGATGAAGCATGGTATTTCCAAGGTGACAATGAAATAAGATGATTTCCCAAGTGTACCATGAATATCAATTATTCGATAAAGCATCAAATTTCAGACAGTGATAAAACCAGAAAATGTCTTGGAAAAAATATGATCATGATCGATTGATGAAACTAATTAAACGAGATAACCGCAAAACAACTCACACTGCTTCGGATTTCAGTGTTGATACATCAATAGATGTCATGATAAATGTCGATTCCACGGACAATCGTTGATATGGACTTTTGAAGTTATAATCATATATCGTTGTTGACTGCACGGTACCAGCTTTTACAATTCATTTGAATTTGCAAATACTGACATTGGATTGCCAAAGATTAGAAACACGATGGATGGTCAATTTCATTTGTTTTGGGCTAGTGGATGCTTAATGGAAAAATCCATGGAACTTGTATCCCATTGACTTAATGATCCAATTAAATGATTGACTTTCGAAACAACACGAAGATTATTTAATATTTTTATTTATTTCAACATCATGTATAAATCGTTAAAACAAAAAGAAATACACTTTTTTAATAGCTGACTTTTCATTTCTATGGTCCTAAAAAATATTTATGGTCCGATAAATATTAAATATTATATGCTCAGACAGTCCAATAAAACAAATGTTAAAACTTTCTAGCAAATTTTGAGAGGATGCTATTCTTTTTTATGTGTCTCGCAATGCCACGTAATTCCCCACTAACTAATTAAATTTACCGAATATATTACAATTTTTGAATACTGAGTAATATTTCAATAGTATTTTAATACTTATTAATACTAATTATAACATAGACGATTGTTATGGGGTTTTTTTTTTTTTTTTTTTTTTTTTTTTTTTTTTTTTTTTTTTTGTTGCTCTCTAAGACAGCTTCACAGGTAGTCTCTCGTAATTCTGAACGACAGTCAAATGGCAAAATCTAGTTGTGAATGTTCATTCACTCTTGAAAAATGCATTATAGTACAGGAATTTTAATTACATAACAAACATCTTCATAACTATTATAATTGTTAATCAGGTAAGTTTGCGTTGTAGTTGCAGATCTACCTTATCAAACAAGTTTTTGATAAAGTCTTAGCCAATCACTACCTTCCAATTATAAGAGAACCGTAATATGGTAGAAAATAATTCAGCCGAAAATCATGTAGAAATGAATGCAACGAGTAGCTGAAAAATATATAGAAATTGCAAATTCTTATTTGTATTATTTAATACTAATAAGAATTTGCAAATACTTATTAATTCTTATTACTTATTCAAATTAAATTCATTAATACTTATTCTAAATAAACATCTAGTAAGACTTTGCGTTCTTACTAGATATATGCTTTAGCTTTAGACACTGTTCTGATTAATAATAATTCTCTTTAAAAATACACATAATTATGTAAAGCATTGTATATTTTGATTTGCAGTTTTAAATAAATTACCTATTATTATGGTCAATAATTAATGCCCTCTATGGGAATTCGATACCACAATAAAGAAGTATATTATGTGTACAGTCTTCATAAATATATTAGTTTGGGGAAAAAGAAATCCATTATTTTTACGTTAACTTTATGTAACTTCTTTTGGATTCACTTTGTAAAAAGGTTTAAAACAGCTTTCATGTAGATTTTTAGGTCTTGCGCGCTACGACTGCTGACATGCGGTTAACTTCGATCATTTTTGATATTTTATAGACATTTTCGACGATGCTATCCACATGCGAGGTGCATTTAACATCAAAAATACCCGAACGGAATCGACGAAACAAAAATTGTACGTGACTGGTTGTTACAGTCTTATATAGGACGATAAACACCTTTCACAATTTTAGCCACCCGGCTATCTTTTTCGCCGTTACAAGGGAAAAACGAAAATGTATCGAATTTTCTGTCTGTTGTCTTCCATTTTTAAAACCTTGTACTCGTAACTGAATGAATCAAACAAAAAACCGCAAGAGGATATTTTAGTGTCAAATGTCACCTTTCCAACGAGCATAAATCTGAAATTGTTTGATAGATACCTGACGAGATATCGATCACTACAGACGTCTACCGAAAAAATAATGGATTACTTTTTCCCCAAACTAATACATTTATCTTGATTAGTTTCGTGGGTTTTTATATTATTCCTACCACTTCCTACACACGAGATTTACCAGCAGGGTTACAACAAATCAAAAAGTTTAAATATGCCAAGTAATGTATAATACCCAATCAAATTTCTAATTTAGTTAAGATAACACAGCCACATCATGTTATCATTTCTGTTGTTATAAGTGTTGGCAAGAAAAAAGAAAGATCTTCCCAGTTACTCATCACATGTAAATACATAAACAGAGCTGATGGCAGAGGAGTCACGACGATAACGTGTAACATACAATTGAGTGATCCGTCTTGAGAAGAAAACAAACAATTAACTTGTCATTTATATTCAGTTTTGTCTGGTACCCTTAGGGAAACTTCATAGTAGAATAACAAATTAAAGTGTCTCAGTTTTTCACTCGGAGTTCCACCATATATTTCATAGTTCGGATTTGCAGAGTGGTGCTGTCACACACAAGCCTTGCTGGTGAAGAGAGTGACACTATTGTGCTGTTCCAAATAAAACAAACTTCAGTCATTATACTGAATTGGAATTTTGCCTCTGTTTGTTTTATTGAGTGTATTTGTTGGCTTCTTTGAGTTGAGGATTATTTTTAGGGAATTTACAATCAAGAAATGACTAATCTGCTTAATGTCCTACTGTCAATGCAAGTATGTGTTACTTAACTTTTATATTCATCTAAATTATTACTGTTAAACATCTATGAGTTAAACAAGTGTCTATGAGTTAAATTCATCTAATAATAATGGAACTTTAAATATCAAGGGAGAAAATTTCAGAATTTTCCTGAAAGAGGCACATTATTTTAAGTAAAATAACTCTCCTTTACCATGTTTTTAGAAAGATGAAACTCACAAGCAAAATAGAATTTATGAGTAAGTGTTAGAAAATTTCAAATAATATAAATTGTTTAATTTTAGGGATAGGACACTACTTAATAAATACTCAATTCGTACAAATCCAATAAAAAAAATGTTGACTTTCAAATTCTAATGCCATCTTTCTAATTTGAATTTTCCAAGAATCCACTGTTAAAAATAATTATATATTTAAATTAAAAATTTTAACTGTAACGGTTTTCGTGTGGCATTCACTTTCAACTTATTAAAAATATAAGTTAATGATTTAACTCTATCGTCATTTATTAAGTTTGATTATAATATTTTCTTGCAGGAATTTATGTTATTTGTATGAATTTAACTTGCCAGATTTCATTTATGATGACAAATTGAAAATTTTTAGTCAGATTCAACTGCGGCATCTTCACAGAATATTACAGCATTCTCATATAGAACTTTAACTATTCATTAGTAATTCAATCCTTACACATTCGCAAAAAACTAACTTTAGAAACTAACTTTTGCAGCTGTGTCTTAAATAGGTAGATATCAGTAAACTAGAAGAATTTTGCCATAAAATAACTACATTAGCAATAATTATACACTATGTCTTCGAAATGAATAGTAATAACAAAATAAAAATTTATAATTATAATCACATGCAACTGTGAATAAATGCTGTTTACATCAATCCATTTATTTAGCATTTTTAAATCTGAATCATAATTTATTTTCCTATTTTTAACACCGTTTTTGGCTTTTACTTCAATTATGAAACTTCAGAGCGAACAAATGTTCTCTTCTAACCCTTTCTCAAAAAAATTAAAAAACCTGTTTTAAGTTGAAGTCATCACATTCTTGAAAATATTAGCTTTTTTCCCACTTCAACTTATTTAATATTTTTTTAGACATAGATGAAGTCATTATCAGTGATTATGATTTATATATATACACGCAATTATCGAGAATCTCAAATTTCTTAGTGTGAAACGTATAGTCTCATTGAAACAAAAAAGAATATCTCGTCCTTCTTCATTCTATTTATTCGTAAACTATTCTAATAGTTAGAGCTAATCATAGGTAACTACATATGCACTCCGCCATTTCGTCTCTTTTAACTTATCATTAATTATGCAAGTTATAATCAGAGTTAATAGTGACTGCGCGGTATTTCTGTGGGAATGTTTTTATTTTGTTTACATGCGACAACATCAATGACATCTGGTAAAAATAGAAAAAAAAATCATTCGATTAGAGTTGTTATATCAATCGAATGTAAAAAATTCTTCTACCGATAGCAAAATTTTTTGAAATTTTTGAACATTTTTTATATTACAAGTAAATGAACTAAAATTGCATTTCACACACACTTTGAGTAAACAACATATTGAATAAACTTATCTTATGAAAATATCGATTTATGAAAAACGTTTTTCCTCATTTCTTAATGCAAATATTTTTTTAAATTATTGAAATAATTATAATTATGAATTATCTCTGGGTTGACCAATTTATTTAATTTCTGCGCTTCTAACTATTGTTGAGCTTAAGCAATTAGACAGGAAATTTTGATTCCTTGCTAAAAACATAATGATTGATTCTTTCAGCAAAACCCAAATATTCTTTATAGATTTTGAAAATGCAGCATAATTACATAAAGTAATTTCATGACTTTTTTTTTACAATTAAGTAGCTCAGAAGTTCAACTTGCAAAATCATTCACTTATGCTTTTGGAAAAAAAATCCCTATTTAGTTTATAAAAAAAGGAATGAGTTTCTTTTACATTACAATTACTGCACTGTTCAGATTGTAATTGCACAACTACCTTCTGAAATTATCTTTTCAGTTACGAAATTTTTCAGTGATTCCGATATAACTTTTATGATACCAAAACTAACTGTTTCTGAACAACTATAATTTCAGAAACAGTACTTTAAATTATAATCGAAAATATGTCACTTTTTAACATTTAAATATATATATATACATACTCAATTTAGTTTAAAGCAAAAAAGAAATTAGTTTCTTTTACATTACAATTACTGCACTGTTCTGATTGTAATTGCACAACTACCTTTTGAAATTATCTTTTAAGTTATGAAATTTTTCAGTGATTCCGATATAAGATTTATGATACCAAAACTATAATTTCAGAAACAGTATTTTAAATAATAATCGAAAATATGTTACTTTTTAACTATATAACATTTTTTATTAACATTATTAAATATTAACATTATTAATTAAATAACATTTTATATTTTTTATTTGCTGGATTGAAGATATCACTTGCGATTATCAAGGCAGTATTTTACATAGTCATTTTGAAGTTATATGCTATTACATAATTAAGAAAACAATTTATCTCATTTTCTATCTCTTAAAGTAACTACCACATTTTTTTTTACTGTACTAATTTTATAAACAAAAAATTATATTTTGATCTATGATTTTATTAAATTTAAATCTATGTAAATAATTCATATTTCAGACTCTAAATAATAACTTTGTGTATTTATTTGAATTCGATAACAAAGAATTACGATTTAGTTTAATAATCCTGATCCACTTATTTAACTGCAATTTCGAGAATAAGCAAACACTCGTTGCATTACCTAATAAAATATAAAGAACTAAAAGCAACTTATTTTGAACAACGTGAGTGAATTCTTAAAAAATCATCAAGTGAGAAAGAAGAAGAATAGAACGAGGAGAAGCGTGTGGTCGTTTAAATAATAATTAAAAGGCAGTTATAGTTAAATGATGGGGGAAAACTCGGAAAAAAGACGATCCTTAAAGTGGCGTGAACTCTGCAACAATGACAACGGTTTTTATTTTGAAAGAGCAGTGGGGTTAGAAAATATGTCATCACGTCACGCACCATTTTACATATGTAGAAAAAGTTAATGGCAATGGTTTTTCTAGTACGTGGTACTTCATTGAAAGCTTATTTTATATTCTTCTATAAATTAATTATTTTTTATTATTATGTTTTATTTTTGAAATCGGATTAATATTTTACTCTTGTTTTTCACAAATTATTAGTGTCGCTTCATATTTAAATTGAAAAACAATAAATTTCTCCTAGAAAAATCATAATTGAAACATAATTCTGAAGTCATTATTACGTACTAAGTGAAAGCATTTACTGACATGAAAAAATTCCAAAAAGGATAAATATCCAAATTATTTCATTTTTAAGTATACTCTTAGAAAATTTAATGTGATCAAGATTACGATTATATTATTCAATCATTTCATAATATTACACGATACATATTTCGAAGTTTCGAAATAAGTTGGCAACAGAATATTTATTTATTTATTTTAGTTATCAATACAACATTTAAGGATTTAATTTCTTCCTGAGGTGTGGATGCTTGATCAGATTCCAGTCGAGATTATCTTCGCGTGGCAAAATGATCATATAGCGACAAACAAACCAAACTTAACTTTGATTAACATAAACAAAATAAAATTAATATTTATATTATTAATTAGGTTAGATCCTAAAAAATAATTTTCTTTTTAATTTTTCATTTTTACTCGAACTCAAAGGTTGGTTGGGAGCTCTATATATAAAAATGAGAATTATATCTAAGTAACTCAATAACTATATATTTTATGCTTTTTACGAATAAATTTAATTACTAATGTTTTTATATAATTACAAAAAATAAAAAAATCATCAAAAATAAATAATTTACAAAATGAAGAAAACTCTTTTTCTACATCTTAGACGCTAGTACAATGTTTAAAAGAACAAAATGTATTTTTAAGTAGTTAATATATTTTTATTTTTCATTCACAACTTTATTGCCGACTATTTTTTAATTCGTAATTTTATACTTTAATAAATCTAAAAATTAAAAATTGCGTCAAAAGTATTTAAACACTGAGAAGCAGAGAATCGTTTTGTTCAAACAATATACAAGAGAGCGTGACATAAGTACTTTAATTATTTTCTATTGTTTCATTTATAGCTTTCTTCACAAATGATAATTTAATTATTATTGAATTTGTACGTGATAAATAATAATAAAAATTGCATTAAAAATAAAAATAAAAAGAAAGATAATCCTTTTTATACCAATAATTATTTCATACTTGACTACGAATAATTATTGCACGTCTTACATTAATAATCTTGCATGCAAATGAAAAATCCTATACGCATGAAATTTCAATTAGAGATTAACAGAATTGATTGCCAAAATCTGAATATGCATATTTAATCAAATTCATATTTTAATCCAGGAAAAAAACTCTAAAAATCTCGTCTTATCTATCATTAGAAACAATTACAATAGCCCACGCGAGACAATCATTGAAGTCGCGATATTTCGGCTTGTTTGGCGAGATTATCTGTATTTTATGGTTCGCAAAAATATTTTCTTTCCTCTTAGATGTTACAGAAGAAGGCAGAGTACACAAGAAAAAGTTTTAATTGATTATTATAGTCGGCGTTTTTCCCGGATATATCAAAGAGATGGGGAAGTATCCAAAGGTCACCAACATTCAGCTTCTTAATGAGATTCTCTCTTAATCCACGATGTATCATTTACTGAAGCTGACGTTTGTTGTCTAAGAGTACTGACACGTCTTCTTGTTTGTTTTACTTCCTTTTTCCCTCACAACCTCAGATGCAGCCACCCCTCATGCCCAAGTTCAACCCTCGTATCAGTTCTGAAAGTAAAAAATTTTGGGACGTTGTGCGAGCAGCTGGAGGTGGAGTCCCAGACGTGTGTCTGAAAACCACGTCTAGACAGCCGATTTTTTCCCGCGTTTTTTTAATTCCTTTTAGTAATCTGGACCGATTCCATTATTCGGTTATGAATTACAATTATAATATTGTTTTCTTTCTTCGTCCGCAGCCACCAAACGACAGATGGTGTTTTATAAAGCTAGTAACAGATGGAAATCTTTATCGAAATTTGTATGCCGCGCCACCTGGATCGAGAAGGAAGAGCCACTTAACTATTACTTAATGTGCTCTAATCAGCTGTCTCTCTTCTGCCTTCATCATCTATTTAATAACACGGTATATTGTCTCTAAATCTTGTGACGCTTCAATCATTTATTGTTACGTAATATGTAATGTAGTTATATGTTTAACTAATGGCTTATCTATTACCAAAAACTATGACATAAGACCCGCAAAGGAATAGAAAGATGAAGAATATGCTGTAAGACTACATTAACGCCTCGTCTTTTGTTCACTAATTGCTGAAATTATCATAATCATTAGGTTTGAATCATTTTCTTTTTTCGTTCTTACTAATTTAATTATATTAAGAGAAATAGTATGGAATAGCTAAATAGTTTAACCATTTCCTAAGGATATATATATAATGGTATTCTGGGGTTTATGAACGTTAAAATATTTTTCAACTATTATTATCATTAACTTTTTATTATTATTAAATAAATAGTATACAGCCTTTAATTTCAGAGTGATTATTATCAATTATGAAAGATTTTGTACATTTGTACAAGCATTGGCCTAGAGCTTTTCTGCAAAAGGTAATAGTCTACGATTCAGTCTTTATATAAATCTTTTTGAAACACAGCCAAAGGTAGTTTCACATTAAAGGCATATGATTTACTATCAGTTGGACCTAGCTATGAAACTAGTTAAAGCAACTTGTAGTACCATGATGGTTTTAAAATTATCAAAGTTCAACTTCAAAACTTCAGCCACATCTTGAGAGAGTCCTGTTTTACTATCACTTCCTCCAGTATAATAAAGTCAAGCCTTTCTTAATGAAAGTCAGAGAGTTAGTATCCATTCCCCTAATGTGTTTATTTGATTCAGAATTATATAAGACTTTGATACAATTCGATATCTTAATGAATAATGATTTTTGTCTCTTAATAAATTTCCTTGATTCAGTTAAAGGCCACTCCCCTATTGATGTAGTGTATATAAGGAAAACAATATCGGCCACGTCATTTGAACATGATTCAAAACTGCAAACCAATTTATATTTATGGGGTTTAATTAATTAATAAATTGATGTAGTTAGGATACTAAAAAAAAGTATTCATAATTTTGAAGCATATTAGTGATATAGCTATCCCCCGAATTTTTCTCATGCTTAGATTTCAGAAGTTTGTAAATTAAATAATGTTCAAACCCGCTTATTTATTCCAATTAAAACAATGATTTTATCAGGCAACCTACCATGGTTCAATAGACTATGCAATTAGAACCACTGTATGTCTAATATTAATTCAATTGTATGATTTCGAACTTTAAAAAAAAGACCAGTTTTGTCACGATTTTCATTACTATTATTATATATATATATATAATTCGTATTCTTATTAAAAGTTAATATCTTCGGATATTAGAGCATTACTTGTAGTCCCTTCTGTAAGGTACAAATGTAGATTAGGGATATAAATAGTTAAAAAAATTAATTAAAGTATTTAATATTGAAATTCTAAAAAGACGACATTTAAAATTGCCTAGTTTTTAAAGATTCAATTTCATTAATTTTTAATTAAAAATTTACTAAATTTTAAAGTAATTAAATAAAAAAAATATCAAAAATTTCATGATCATAAGTAAAATATTAATTTAATTTTCAAATTTTAACGTAAATGTAATATATATATATATATATATATATATATATATATATATATATATATATATATATATATATATATATATGTATATATATATATCAAAATAAATAGTTTGATTTGATTATAACTAAGGCATTGTTAAAATTAACATATTAATTGAATTTGCAAATGTGTGCGTTGGTATGTTAAGATTTTTTTTTTTTTTACAGTGTAAAATTACATATCACTTGTACATAATATCGTTTGAAAATTATATTTCACATAAATATGATTTTCAAACGATATTAAAAACACTCTTTGAAAAAAATGTTAATTTTTTTAATTGTTATATATAAAAACGACAAAATATTGATTTTGCAGAACAGAATAATCATATCAAATTCGGTTGGGTTATAAATAATTAAAACTATAACCATCAAAATTTTTTATTTCCTACACCCCTGCCCCTCGTAATATTTCCTTTTCACTTAAGATGTCATTAATTCCTCCTTTCGGGAGAATTAATGACATCTTATATAACGGATCACTGAAAAGAAAATTCTCAGGCTTGAACCTTCCAAACTCAAAAATATATTTTCATTTGGAAGTTATTGCAATATCCACCTATTTTATGTGCTCAGCCACCATTAATAAATACGAGGGATCTTCGGTTTGGTCGAGAATGAAATCCTCTCTCAATAATAATCCTCTTTCAATAATAAGAATTTTACATAATATTATTATATAAAATACTTAATTATCCGTATTAATTAATTTCCCAATATGATTTTTTTTGCACCTTTGAAAACCTGGATACAGCTTAGTTTTTCATTCTAAGTTGTATTATTTAATTTGCTGTGTATAAATGGAATCTATTTGATAGTTTGATGTTTATCTCAAAACTGTTGCTTGATAAACGATTTTTTTTTTTTTTTGGTGTTTCGTTTTTTTTTTAAAAATAGAATTCCAAGTGGTTGGAAAACTTCAGCAAGAAGCCTTGCTGACTAATTTGATTTTGCTGAACTTGAACTAATGAAAAGGTAATGATACCGGTTGGCTTGTTGGATATACCTTGAAAGATAAAGGGATATTTTGTGGACAACTTATTTAATAGGGAGCCTTAGGTATCTATGTGCTACAGTGAATCGCGACAGTTACTTTAAAATATATGATAACTAATTAAGTTAATATATGATAAGTAATAAAGTCTTCCTATATGCATCCCCAATATGTAGTGCTTCTATTCCCAAGCTGAATCGTGAGCATTGAAATCGAATTTAAAAATGGTAAGATATTGTGGATTTTGCTGAAAGACAGAATTACTTAAGTTTTAAAAGTCTTAAATTCTTAGTTGGGGGGGGGGTAGAAAGTTGGTTTATGTAAGTTCTTAATATTGATTCATGTTGAGTGATTTAAATTATGATTGTTGAGGTTTTAAATGCTTTTGTAGTAAGAAGATAACGTTCACTCTTCTTGAAAATACTCTTAGACGGTTATTGTTCATGAATCTTTGATAACCATCTCAATCCAATATTGACTGTAATTGAATATTTGAATCATTGTTTGATTCCTTTAGCACAAATACTTTTTATAAGAATTACAGACATCACATGCCGAAATAAAATGGCCTTAATTATTTTTCTTTTATTATTAGTAGCTGGAGATAATTCATGATTTTTTTTTAGAACAACTTTACATTAAATATTTACGAATTAAATATATCAATAATTTTAGCATTTTTAAATTACAAAACAACTTTCTCTCCAGCATATTTCTTTCACTTTTTTCGAATGAATTTTCTCAATACTATATCAAGTTTTTCGATATACGAGCAGAAATATATGGTATGACTTCAGTTTGTACGCTTAAAAGGAAAATCTCTCTAAATTCGTAAATAGTACTACAACTTTTCTTTACAATATTTTATCTACCTAAATTTTTTGACTTTTGAATTATCGAAATGAAACCAAGTTTTCTTTTACTTTTTTTATCCAGCCAAACAATATCATTGTAACTAAAAAAAGAAACGTATATTTGAAGATATTTTACCATTGATTCATAATTGCCGAAAATACTGGGTAACAACAGAAAGTTCTTATAACAATGAATAAAATTTTTATATAAATTAAAAACGTTACATAAAAAGCTGCTGCATGTATTATATTAGTTTAGGGAAAAAGAAATCCATTATTTTTACGTGAACTTTATGTAACTTCTTTTCGATTCACTTTGTTAAAAGGTTTAAAACAGCTTTCATGTAGATTTTTAGGTATTGCGCGTTACGACTGCTGACATGCGGTTAACTTCGATCATTTTTGATATTTTATAGACATTTTCGACGATGCTGTATCCACATGCGAGGTGCATCTCTAACATCAAAAATACCCGAACGGAATCGACGAAACAAAAATTGTACGTAACTGGTTGTTACAGTCGGATATAGGACGATAAACACCTTTCACAATTTTAGCCACCCGGCTATCTTTTTCGCCGCTACAAGAGAAAAACGAAAATGTATTGAATTTTTCTATTTGTTGTCTTCCATTTTTAAAACCTTGTACTCGTAACTGAATTAATCAAACAAAAAACCGCAAGCGGATATTTTAGTGTCAAATGTCACCTTTCTAACGAGCATACATCTGAAATTGTTTGATAGATACCTCACGAGATAGCGATCACTACAGACGTCTATTGAAAAAATAATGGATTACTTTTTCCCCAAACTAATATATTATTTAACTACATTCATGTACAAAAGTCCATAAGTGTGTAGTAAATAACTCAAATATACATGTTAATTATATATATATATATGTATACATGCGCTTCTTAATAGGTGTGCGTTATGCATAACAATTACTCAATTCCTAAAAATTATAATATGAGATTACATCTCCGGAATTCCCACTTATTCCATAAAACCTAATCCAGATCGTCAAGAAAGAATTCAAGAATTTACTATTCAGATCTCAAAATAGAATAATCCAAATAAAAGCGCAACGCGTTTCCATGCAACATTCTTCTTAATGATTTATATTCATTTATACAAGTTTCCTAAAAGCAACTAGCGTTATGGCTGCATGAAGAATGTATATTTAGTTATAAAGATAAAAAGAAATGGCTGTCTTTCCCAAAATTGCTGTTTAAACAGGGATTTTTACGATTCTCCTTATAGAAGAATACACCTGCTCTAGGTGGTACGAAGCAGTTTTAGAAAAGTTGTTTTATATCGTGGATTATTACGTCCATATGCCAAGAATGAGTTTGTCATGAATCACAATAGGAAATCTCTAAAGAAAGGTACGATTGGATCTTGAAACGGCTTAATCGGTGTAGGTCTTTTATTTGGAACTATGCTTTTGCACCTGTTTTTAGGGGCAATAAAAGTTGATGATTTTTGTCGAGAATATTCTATTCTCTTTTAATGGATTGAAGATTAAAGTCCTTTCATGTTTCACCATCTGAAACCTTTTTTATAAAAATAGGGGATAAAATATACTTAAAGCTACCCTTTGGCGAAAATTAGCGTTCCGTTGGCGAAAATTAGCGCTAATGGCAACAATCACAAATAAAATAATTATACAAATTTTTCAAATGTTTTAAAAGTTAAAAATAAGACCTTCTTTTAGGTGAAAAAAGTATATTTATCACTAAGAAGCTCGATTTTATACATTTTCTAAGGTAAACTAAATTTTCTAACATGTTGTAGGGCGCTTTCGAAATCTAATGGTGTCGAAAGCATGTACAATGAATCATAATTAAAAGAATTACACAATTTTTACAAACGCGTTTAAACATAAAATTAATATTCTTTTAAGAAAAGATCAATTGCTTCGGAGAATTTATAGAAATGTGCAGAGTAAAAAATAATAAATCGACTTAAAAATTTAACCAAGACAAAAATGAAATCCAGAATTCCAAAAATACTTAGGTTGCCAGAAATTAATCAACACAGCTAACAATGTGGCGCCAAATTGGCTAGAAATTGAATATAAAATCGAATGAAAGAAACTTTTTATATTTGCATCATATTTCTCGAATCATATTTATATAATATTCTTTGAATTCAAAAAATGCTAAATTATATTTAGTTCCCATTTTTGAAATCATCAAGAAATATGATGTAAATATAGAATAGTAAAAGAAAATTAATTCTGTCGTAAACTTGAAAAATAACTTTCTTATAATTTTCAAATTTATGTTTTTCTTTGAAAGACAATAATAAATATATTTGCTTCTCTAATCAAAAATTAAAGCACTTTGAAGAGGGAAAAGCTGAATTATTTGTTTACGAGTTTATATTATTAATAACTAGATATTTCTAAATAGAGTATCATTTGACATTGGATTCATTGATTTGTACTAACATTGCACTTTGAATTTTCAAAACTAACAAATTCATTACAAATTTGAAAAGTCATCAGGGTTTAAATATCGATAACACAATGATATCAAACAGTATTATATTACACTGTCATCAACACAGAGGAAAATTTAAAACTCCATAGAAAGAGTTGATAATATTAATTTTTGAAACAAGTTATTTCCTAATTATGTTACTCAGTAAAAGAATAATTAGTTTTCAAATGTGAGTGATGTGTAAACATTCATTAACAATAAAATTTTGCATAAGCAAAGCAATTTACAGCCGAAAATACGGATGATATTACATTTTCACTTGACAATATCTTCTCTGAATCATATAACATGACTAACTAAAAGCAAGAATAAAATCTAAATAAAGTAAGAGAAATAATGAGCTAACTTTGGTAAAGGTCGTAAAATGTGATTCAGACTTGACTTATTCTAATTTATTCGCTTTTCTTGGCTTCTATTTGTGTTTTAGAAAACCATTTTAAAAACAAGCTACTTGAAATTTCCAAGAAAACTCCTCATTGAATAAGTAAGAAATTTTGGAAATATTGTTACAGGAGTTAACTGTTGTAAATTAGTAAATGAAATTTCAAAAACGAAAACGCTATACGAAGCACTATTTTTTATTACATAATCATTCAGTGAACGTATTTGATTTTTTTTTTCTAACCAAGGTCTGAGTGATGTCTGTAAATATATCCAGTAATACACATTATAAATCATCTTTACGGATTTTGCCTTCAAAATATTAAGTCAAAGAAGCTACGGGTTCTGAATATAAAGATTTCCAATTTATCTAAATTTATTCGTTATGTTTAATTATTTTTTTTTAAAAATTACCATTTTTAGTTAGTTAGCATGATGCTTTATAGGGAATTATATTATTGGTGAAACTATAGGGTGCCCTTTGGCGAACTTGGCGATATTCTTTGGCGCCATTCCTGTTTGCGCCGATTACAGTGTTAACAGGTATGGTTGAACATTCAAAAATAACGCAACGTCCGTTGGATTTTCAAAATTCTAAAAAGATAAACCAATCAGAGTCTTGACTGGATCTAAACCAATCAGAATACGATTCGGTTTTGCCCAGCTTGGCAATCAATCATGATCACAACTTGGCGAGAATCAAAGGGCTACCCTAAAGTATAGTCTAACCATATTTTTTAATTAAAAATTGTTTAGGAAACCATTTTATTACAGTTTTATTTTCTCAATAGCATTTACATTTTCTGTAAATACTTAAACTCGATTATAGAAAGTTCAAATAGAAAAAAATCATTATCAAATATTTGTAAATGATTTGAAAAAATAAAATAGAATATATTGCCTATGTTACAAAGGGAGAATTTAATATTGGAATCACAAATACATAAAATTTCAATTTGTAAATTTTCAAATAAAAAAAATTTATGTTCAAAATCAATTTCAATAAAAACCTGTAAGATAAGAAGAAAGTTATGATTTGCTTATTTCGGCTTAAACTGCTGTTATATTAACATTATTAATAATATCTCTAAATTATATTAATATTTGAAAAAAAATTTTTTTGAATGACAAACATTTATAATAACTTGAAAAAGTAAAAGATTACATAAATATAGGTATTATATTTATTAAAGTAAATCAATTTTGAAATTCAAATCTGGACTTTATTCTGAAATTAAAAAAGCTGGCTAATTTCTTTACTATTTTATTACACGGGATGAAGAATAATTTTTTTACAATAAACATGAAACATCAATAACTACCGATAAATAAACGTAGAGCAATGACCCAAAAAATATTCATCAGAAAAAAATTTGATTCAAGTTCTGGATCAATTTACCGTATCCGCCATAAGACATCTTAAATAGAAAAAGCTCAGCTTGGAAGAATTTGCTGACTTTCAAGCAGAGCTTTTCTCAATAACAAGTTCTTAATAACAAGTAAAATTATTTTACTTGTTATCAAATTTGCTAAGGTAAGCATATTAACGTAGATGTAACAGCTACGGATTACAATACCTGGTATTTGAAATATATAAAATTTGTTTTAATAGGATGGTGTAAGATGCGAAATTTTGATAGACGAATGAGAACACACGCATGAAACGTGCTGTAACAAATTGCCTTATAATTCCATAAAATTGTAATTGTCAAGATTTTGTTTTAGGGAACAATATATATTTTTCTTTACCTCGGATTATTTACCTTAGATCACATTGAAGGATCATGGTGGCCTGGTTGGTTAGGGCGTCGTCCTCATAACTGGAAGGTGGTGAGTTCGAATCTCGGCTTATCCGAAAATCACTAATGGCACCTGGGGCATGTAAAATATGTCATGTTCCCAGTCTAAACTAATACCTCTGGGTGCTTTAGGAGACAGGCCTTGGGTCTTCTCTGGCTTCCTATCTCTAAATTGGAAGGCTCTGATGTTGCTGCCATCTATGAGACAAAATAAAACTTGCAAGAGGGCTTTATTCAAAAACGGAAGACGCTGTTTTTGACTTTATTCGCCAAGTGTGATATGTAACAACAATAGATTACATTGGATATAAAGTAAAATATTTAAACAATATATAACAAACCCTAACACTTAATACCCACCTATAACAAATGAAAGCTTCTTTTTCTTAAATTTAGTTTTGAAATTAGAATAAAAGGGTTTTTAAGTTTATCTAAATTTCTAATTAAAAAGCCATTATTCATCCTAAGAATCGTGAATTTTCTATTTAAAACAAAAAGTCTAATTTGTATAATTTCGTTCCAACTAACAATCGAATTTAACAGCATAAAATGCATATAAAATGAGCATACATAAGCAATGTAATCCAAAATGGCGTCGATAAATATGAAAAGTAGAGCAATAACTAAACAAACAAAACGATACTATACACAATGCATTGAAAAAGGAACCAACCATTTTGGAGCGAAATTAATGTTAGGCCGTTCTATGCTCAGATAGCAATTTTATTTAATGTTATTTTTGTGTGAAAACCATGGTTAACATAAATCACTCTCTCTTGCGACTGCTCTTTACAGATAAAATTTATGCATTCAAATTAAAAAAAAAGCTTTTCTTTAGACTTCAATAACCTTGTGCTGTATTTCTTAGGGTTTTATATTTCTGTAAATTGCTTGTGCTTATTTAAGGAATTCTCAATGCAATTTATACGAGTTATTTTAATGTCGATTACAAGAGCTCCCAAAACGTAGTGAAAGAGTTTGTTTCTTTTCTTTAATCAATTCTTAACTTGAAGTGTTTCATTCATTTTATTCTTGCGAAATTTGTTTGCTTATTTACGAGAGAATATCTGCATAGCAGATGAAAGAGAGATAGAAGCAAAAGAAACCTTAGAAAAATAGACTTATGTAAACAATTGGTTTGGAGTCCTAATGTTATTCTTCATCTATTGTAGAAACTTTTATGTTTAGAAGATTAGAAATACAAAATGTTTACTCAACATAGAAAATCATTTTACTTAATTTAAATTAATAATGTTTCTAGTTTATTTATTTATTTATTTATGATTTTATTTTATTTTTTTATTATTTTTTTTTTTAATTTAAAGAAAAACGATTGTTTGCGGAAAATAAGATTATGACAATAATGCTTTCAAATAAACTATGGCATAAATTTCTCCGTCAATTAAGGCTTTCAACCAAAATTGATAGTAAGAAGCAGTTTCAAAAATTAATATTGAAATCTCTACCTACTTCATACTAGTAGATGCACACATACACAAGACAATATAGGTCACAACAATTAATTTATTAATCAATAATTAAACTTTCTCATTCATCTATCAAAAACCAGCTTTAGATTTTCTTATTCTGGCTGCAGACACGAATGAATATTCCGCTTTATTTAAATTTAAAAAATAAAGAAACTTGGTGATGTTTATGAAGAACATTCTGATTTTATATACATTCTATGTTTATGGTAAGTACCTTATGTCATAATAAGTACCTTATCAAAAGCTTACAGCATAATACTTCATAATTTTAAGCAACTTTCAAGTAATTTCAAAACGTATTTGAAAAACAATGCACATATAGAATATATAGCAAGTATATATTCTAAAATTATGTTCCAAGCAACGATAATTTTCAACATTAAGATAAAAGAAAAATGTCCGGCAGATTTTCATGTTTTAAATAGATAAAATGGAATATTTATCTATCCTTCTATCAAGGAGAAAAGAAATGTTGCACATAATTCTATTGATAATAATTCCCATTCGGATATTCTCGGCATGAATATAATGCAGAAGATAAATTCAGTAGTATTAATAATTATTATTGGCAACATTTTTCATCCGAAAAGAAAAAATCCAATGTATGAATAGTAAGAAAATGAAGAGTATGGGAAATTCAATGCATTTGCAATGAAAATTTTTTCCCCCTTCAAAATTTCAAATTAATGAAATGAAAAGGACTTAGAGGAGAGGCAATTTTTCGTAGCTTTTTCAGAAATTTAGAACATGAAAGTAAGTCAAGAACTTATTTTTCTATATCAAATACAATATATATTGGATAATATTTCTACTTAAAAAAATTGGATCGAGAATTAAAGTTTAAATGTAACTGAAATATCATAAATAAATTGCATTTATGCAAGGAAAGAACAAAAAATAAATTAATATAATTCTGAACTGCCAAAGAAATTTGCCTTCTTTAGTCTACTGTTGAAATTAATAAACTAAATGCTAAGCATTGATCGACATGAGTTACAACGAAACACACTCTCTCTTCTTATTAATTATCTTTTTAATGATAGATTATAATCTTTTCAATATTATTATTCATTAATAACTAGTTTATTTTAAATTTAATATAATAGACTTGACGTTTATTTAAATTATATTTCTTCATTTTAAGTACTGCATTTAGGATGCATTGATTTTTAATTACAAAATTCTTTGTTCCAAATAAAATTTCATTGATGGGATTTTAAAAAATAAACATGCTATGCGTAAACCATAAAATGGCTCTTGCATAGGTTCACTAATCATATTTAGTTGCTTATTATGTAAAGAATTCTTCCTTCTTCAAGCAAAAATTATTAATTATTATTCATTATATTGCAAAAATCAGAATTTACAAATGACAAACACATATGAATTAAAAATATGTATTTATATTCACATATTAATCTCTGAGCTTGAATATTATATTAGTAAAAACCATTAGAAGAAAACACTTACACAACTCAATGATTTTTTCAAGAATATCTCTATATTGCTGAAGTAATCATATTTTCAGGACAAAAAAAATGTGTTCTGGTAAAAAAGAATTAAAAGATTACCTACAGAATTCGATAGAGTTGGTCTGATAACCCCAAAGCTTATTTTTTTTACCTTTATTAAATCTACTTAAAAAATAACTTCAAATTTATCATTTTGTAATTAGAAGCTTTTTCTACATAAAAATCGTAAAAGAAAAATAATTAATTCAGCTCTTATTCTAAAAAAAATAATAATAATTAAAAGAAAGAAGTACTTCCGGGTTGTGTTCTCTCTTCCAGCTGCTTCAGGTTACTAAATTCTAGAAGTGACAGTTTCAGTCCGATGTCATTGTGATAAAAATGTGACAAAATGGTCCCAAGTGTTGGCGACCATTTTAGGAGGTGGAAGTAGGACGACCACTTAAAAGAAACCTCGTTAAACTGCTTTACATTCAAAAATAGCAGATTTCCCCACCATTCTGCTCTTTTATTGCTAGAAGGTTTTAAAAATTTTTAAGTCTATTATCACAACCTTTTATTTTGATTTTATTTTTCTTATTATTCAAAAATTCAATAGTTAAAGTTTAAATTGATAACAATCACTATATATATATATATATATATATATATATATATATATATAATATTATATCTTGAACATTTTATAATCGTGAACATTTTCTAAATATTCATAATATCTTTTTAGTACAAACTAAATAACTAATTCTTCATGCATTAGATTACAAAAAGTTTAGGATTAAAATTTTTTCGTTGGTCATATGCAAGAGCACACTTTGAATATTTACAAGATAATTCAGCTTAAATCCAATTGATTCTTCTTTCAGAGCATCCTGTGAGAAATATTTCAATCGCTTAAAAATGTTTTCAAATTTTAATTTATTTATTTTAAGATATAACCTTTCTCTTTTTCTTGGGGGTTAATTAGGAATTCTTATTCTAAACTCATATTGCCAATGAAATAATTGTCATCAATTTCAACTGTAAACAACTTTTATTTTTCCATCTCGTATAAAGTTAGAAAATGAATTATTAAACAAATTATCTTGTTTACATTGAAATAATAGTACTTTTTTCAGATTATTTGGAGTTATCAGTATTAGGTGGAAAAGATAAGATTTTTATTCATGGAGATTTTAGAATCAAAATTTTGATTTTAAATTAGTAAAAATATAACACAATATAATAATTTATTTAATCATACTATAATAAAAAGGAATTAAAATAAATTTTCAAAGAGAAATATGTATGGCTGCAAAAAATAATTGAACTAAATTTCTCACGCGAAAAATATTTTTAATAATTCTATATTTAAATATTCGAACATTTAAATTAAAGAATAATATATGATTCTAAAATTCTAGATACTAAAGTAAGCAATCGTAAAACATACTACAAACCCCAAATTATAAAATATTAGGTTGGGGAAAAAGTAATCCATTATTTTTTCGGTAGACGTCTGTAGTGATCGATATCTCGTGAGCTATCTATCAAACAATTTCAGATTTATGCTCGTTGGAAAGGTGACATTTGACACTAAAATATCCTCTTGCGGTTTTTTGTTTGATTCATTCAGTTACGAGTACAAGGTTTTAAAAAATGGAAGACAACAAACAGAAAATTCGATACATTTTCGTTTTTCTCTTGTAACGGCGAAAAAGATAGCCAGCCGGGTGGCTAAAACTGTAAAAGGTGTTTATCGTCCTATATAAGACTGTAACAACCAGTTACGTACAATTTTTGTTTCGTCGATTCCGTTCGGGTATTTTTGATGTTAGGGATGCACCTCGCATGTGGATACAGCATCGTCGAAAATGTCTATAAAATATCAAAAATGATCGAAGTTAACCGCATGTCAGCAGTCGTAACGCGCAAGACCTAAAAATCTACATGAAAGCTGTTTTAAACCTTTTTACAAAGCGAATCCAAAAGAAGTTACATAAAGTTCACGTGAAAATAATGGATCTCTTTTTCCCCAAACTAATATGTATGGCTGCAAAAAATAATTGAAATAAATTTCTCAAGAAAAATATTTTTAATAACTCTATATTTAAATATTCGAACATTTAAATTAAGGAATAATATAGGATTCTAAAATTCTAGATACTAAAGTAAGCAATCGTAAAACATACTACAAACCCACAATAATAAAATATTAGAGATTAATAAGTGAATAATACAACAGATAAAATAATAAAATCACAATAGTTCAGATTATTTGCCATGAACTCTACATAAAAACCATTCTTAACAATAAAAGATATGATGACATTGACGTAAGTAAGCCAAAATCGATGTAGTCACACTACCAACGAAGAATAAATAAAATAAGTGTGTATGCTTTATACTTCCTGTAAAATAAAAAATTTCAAACAAAGGAAGTGTTTGGAATTATTTACATAAATTATTTCTTTATCCCTATGAGAAGTATGCAGAACTATGAATATTTAAGACTATTAATCTAACTTGCTAATCAGGTGCTTTTGTTCTACACGGGCTGACCTTGATGAAATTTTGGACAGCAGCTGAAAAATTATTTTTCTCGTCATAACTGATTAAGAGATATCTACTAAAACAAGACAGAAATAAGTACATCAGACCCTATTCTCTTTTTTAACTCAGAAAACGTAGTAAGATAATTCTTTTAACTGTGTATTTCACTTGTTCTCAGAATAGGGTTATGTTAATTTATACAGGAAACACGGAAATTCTAGCTTGGCGGCCTTCTTCCTGTCACAACTGCATTTTGTTTATTTATTAAAATGAGCTGTGTGGAATTTCTAAATGATTTGTTGATAAAATTAGTGACATAAGATTAGGTTAGATTTATCTAGCATTTCATATGTCCTTTTTAATCATAGATTGTATGCATACTTATTTTTTTTAATGGAAACATAAAATTTCTTCTATATTCGACCATACCTTGAACTTTTGAATCCATGAAAATAAAGAGTTTCTGATTAAAATTTCACAGGTTTCAAATGCAAACTTTTCGCGAATACTTTGAGATCGAATCACTTAAGATTTGGTTAGATGAGCATTAATAATGCACTATAAAGTAGCATAAAGACAGTTTATCGTCCACTTTAATACATTACTATATAAATAGGGCCGTTGTAGCTCTAGTCCGCTGAGAACACAAACGTGAAACGTGCTGCAACAAATTACACTATAATTCTCAATTCCATAA
The DNA here is from genome assembly GCA_026290005.1 of Latrodectus geometricus. Lineage (NCBI taxonomy): Eukaryota > Metazoa > Arthropoda > Arachnida > Araneae > Theridiidae > Latrodectus > Latrodectus geometricus. The sequence goes on from JAPDSC010163808.1 coordinate 252,956, forward strand.
AATTCCAATACTCAAGATTTTGTGTAAGGGAACAATGCATATTTTCTTTACTTCGGTTTATTTACCTTAGATTACATTGGAGGGCCACGGTGGCTTGGTTGATTAGGGCATAATTCTTGCAAGTGCCAGTTTGTGGATTCGATTCCCTTGCAGACTACAGAGAGTCATATTCATTAATTTCGACTGGGGCACTTAAAATATGTCGTGGTCTCAATGTCCTCCATTTACCTATTCCAAATTAATATCTCTGGGAATGTTAGGAGCCAGGCCTTGAGTTTTCTTTGGCTTCCTATCTATAAACTGGAAGACTCGGATGGTGCTGCTCATCTAGGTCAACTCATCCCTCATGAGGGTAAGTTGCACTTTTACCCAGATGAGAGGGTGCTTTGTTCAAAAACGGAAGACGCTCTTTCGGACTTCATTCATTCAGTCCCAAACTGGCGGGCTGAGCTTCATCAAGTGTCATAAGTACTAACAAGTATCATAAGTCAATAAGGGTGCCCGAAAGTTTTGTAGAAAAGGTTTATAGTAGAAGTTTTTGTAAATCAGCTTTTCTTTCTCAATCAGAAATAACTCAAATAGAGCTTCGACTTTACGGAACTTATGATTGTGTCAACCGTGTCTTGAAATCAATTCGTGTGGGCTCTTTCATTTTATAGAGCTAAACTAACCATTTTCTTACAATTGCCTTAAAGCAAGGAGCTTGGAAAGCTTCTTAAATACTTAACAGATGTAGTTATAGAATGATGAAGTATAATAGTAAACTTGTTAAGCCAAGAATCTCCTACTCCGAAAAAAAATGGTCTCGCTTAAATTTTATAATTCTAAAATATAATTTTTAACAAAAAAGGTAAGCTTTTTTTTTTTGTTTCTAATGGCGGGCACCCTTAAGCAAGTATAGTACATTAGCCCATTTACCGCAACAAGGCCGGAAACTGCTATTCATTTTATCGTTACCCGGTGGGCACCTGTGAACCAAGTCACGAAGGTACGAGTAGCCTCGCCCACGACACACTACCACAAAACCGTTTATAGGGTGGGCCACATTCATCATCTGAGAAAAGGACAAGAAACACAGAGAGAGAAAGAACATCCATGCCCGAGCCGGGATTCGAACCCAGGTCCTCCCCATCCGTAATCAGTAATGCTAACCACTAGTCAGGTGCGGCGGCACCAAAAAAATAAACTACGAGTACATATTCATAAAAATCACTCTTGAGTAATGTAAAGTAAAATGTAATTACTGATTAAATAAAGAAGAATTTGCTAATTTAATTATTTAAAACTAGTATTTGTTATTAAAATTAGATGTCTAATTATATAAAAGATATCATTACAAATATTTAATTGTTTTTTGTATATAAAATTTTTCAAGAATAGTATTGGTTATTATAAATATTTAATAATTTAAAGATGTTTCTTGCAAATTTTTAAATACAAAAGAAAGAATTCTTTCTCACTATGTAAGTATAAGGGCATATTATTTCACAAAATTTTAAGCTTCCGCTGGATTTTCAAATCTTTTTTGTGCTATTTATTTGAAATTTTCATCAAATGTGTCTGTGTCTACTTCTCGAAGAAATATAAATTTATTGAAATATTGTCATTATTTTGCGAATTATTTTTAAAATATCAGAACTGTATGTAAGTTAGTTTTTTCCTAAACTGTTTCTAAATTTTTAATGAGAAAAAATTATTTTTAAATAAACAAAGAGTAAATTTTTAAAAATTTGAAGACTTTAGTTATTTTTAAGATCTTGTGTATTCGGATACTTATTCCCTCAATACTCTACATAATTCGATTTGTTCTGATCAAAAAAAGTATTTCTGTGTAATTCAACAAACTAACTTATTTCTCAGCACAACTCATCGCATTTGTACATCGCATTTGTTTAAAATGATACTATTGACGTTTGTGTCAAATAAAAAGAATGACTTTTGTTCGCGCATGCGCGCAACGTCACGTTATTTTGTTTTGAACGGAATCATAACCGTTCTCCTCAAATCACAAACTTATTCTGTTCTATTCAAAACAATATCACGTGACATTGTGCGCATGCGCGAACTCACATTGACATGTTTGAATTTGATGTATCTTAATTGAGATAATATGGTTGTCCTAACACGCACAAGTGGGTTTCAATTCATTTAAGATACAACGTATTCTTTAAAATGGTATTCAATAATTTAAGTGTTTTTACGATATACTAGAAGGAAATTTACATTATCACAAAGATAACAACTACTTTTTAAAAAGCTCTTAAAATGTTTTTAAAACTAGTGAAGCATTTAAAAATCGAGACGTATCTTTTTTCTTTTTCGAAAACGTATTTTCTAATTTCCAAATGAGCGAATTTTCCTAAAAATAGCTCTCAAATGAAGCGAGTATTTCAAATTTTTTATGTAAAAACAATTAAAACGAAAATGCATTATTTTTTTTACTCGCAAAATGGAGAGAAAATTTAGAAATAGCTTCAAAAAAACAAAAAATAGACTTTATTTAAAAATATATATATATAAATGCATGTATAAACTTTTAAAATTAGTTAGAAACGATTCATTTATTATTTTAGAAATAAATGGTTTTTTTTTCTTTAGTTTAAAAGAAGAAAAGATTTCGAAAATACTGTGATTCATGTTCAAATGATTTTTAAATGCCAAAATATAATCTTTACGATTCAGAATCCGCAAAAACCTAATAGTTTTGGAAACTGATTCAGATAAATAGTACGAATTATTTGAATTTCAGCACAAACTAAAAATCAAACATATCTGCTTATCATTGCTTTTGATAATGAATAATTAACAAATGAATTAATTAACGCAACGTTGAGCAGATATAAATAAAATGATGCTTTCTGGAATTCTGAATTCAACTATATTTTTAGATTAAAATCTGTAATACTAAAATTGAGAAATTCGTATCTTATATTATCAGAGTTATAAATTGATTTTTCAGAATCCGTATCATTTAAAATAGTTTTTATTGTTAGAATTTCAATTCCGATTTCTTTGTAGGTGATTTTCTGAATATCCTAAGGTTGGAGCTATTATAAAAGTGGTTTTCATACAGTCATAAAGATTCAAGTAAGAAATGAATGTAGACTATAAAAATGGAGTTGTATGCACTCCTTTGAAAATAGACTTTCTAACAAATATCAGATATTTAGATTTAAAAGGAGTTGCTATGGGCAAACTTATTGTGATATCCATCAAGAAAAATATCTATAGGTCTTCAAATTCGAAGGGGAAAATCGTAACCGTATCCTCGTAAAAATGGGTCTTATTTATCACAGCTTTATATGAACAATATTTTTTCTGCGCTGTTTGATTCTCCAAGTACAAAAATCCCAATTGAATCGCTTCAAATACCTCACACTTTCAAAAAGAAAAAAAATAAGGAAAACCTATAAAATCCCACCAAACATCCCCTTGTAACACTAGTCCATAAACATACTTCCCGTCCAACATCTGGCTATGCATTCATAAAATAAAGACCCATAAAACTGAAATCTCTCTTCGCGAAAATTCTCAAGGGTTTCTTTTCCCCCTCGAGAATCGGGAAAACAGCCAAGTTTTCTTTTCTTCTTTGTTGTTCCACTCCTGCGGATGCATTTGAAAAAGCTGGTCTGGACTGTTCTGTAGGGACATAAATCCCTTTTTCAAGGATAAAATCCCTTTCTCAAGGATTCCTTTCAGTGATACCGAGTTGATCTATTTTACAAGGTTTCGTTGTGTTCTCAGTTTCAGTTTTTAATCTTTTTTAGAAAAATGATTCGCTTAAATGCATTAAGTCCTTTCCCATTAGATAGAGATTGTTTCTTTTCTCAAATAACGAGAAATGAGGGCGAGTTGATAATAGAAGTGATATTTTTCCATTCCTCGCTGTTGTATTTTTTGCAGCCAAGATACTCTTCGGTGTTTATTTGTGGAAAGAAAAAGGGGCTTAAGACAGCAAAATTATGAAAACTAGGTTTCTATGCCGCCTCCAATTTATGAGGCCTTAGATAAGGCGAGCTTTGTTTCTGAAACAGCTCTTTTTTAGAAGTTATTGAGTACTGACTGATAAAAACTACTGGAGCATTAATAGCTCCTGGATTTTTATATTTAAGGCACTTTTGAAAAATGGGAGTTTTGTATTTACTACATACTTTATATTACTCCATTAAAGATTCACATTTTCTAAAATTTAAAAATACTGAGCAACCTATAAATAAAATACTTGTTAAGAAAAATTTTCTCAAAAAAATTAACAAAATGAATTTTACATTCATTGTGCTGTTAAAACTGGGTCACCGATCTTAGTGGAACCAATAAACTTGAAAATTATGTTCTTAACATTATGGATTTCGGTATATGTGATGGTGTTATACGCTCACTTCCTGTAGATGGCGCTAGTATGTCGTCATCCGTAGCCTCTAAAAATATTTATATTAAAAATAGCATTTTGTATTATTTCCATACGTGCTCTTGAGAGAAATTGAGTTACAGGCCTAATTTTATCACATGCAATAGAGATTTAATGCAGCATCTTTAACTCCAATTATTATGCTTTCTTTATTTGAATAAAATATCACAGTTAAACTGTAAATTATTCAAAATAATATAATTTTAATGATGTATTAAATTATTAGTAAATACTTAAAATAATTATTGTCGTTAAAATATATTTTCTTTTATTACACGCCATTTACTTTCATACCAGTTTTTTTTTTTTAAATATATATATATATATATATATATATATATATATATATATAGCCTATTCTATTATGAGATAAAGATTAAAAACTAAAAAAATAGATTTGAAGTATCTTGCAGATTAAATTCAATTCATACAATATTTTTATAAGAAGACTGATAAAATAACGTTGTGTTTTCATCTCCGAAGTAATGGTAAATCTTATAACCATAGAAAAAATAACATCTTTAAGAAAATTATTTTTTTTTCAATATTATTGGCTTATTTCCCTTTGTTTAGTTTTGTGAATGCTTAAAAATAGGTAATAAATCGCAAAACAATATAGGTAAATACGATTTTGATTTTATTTTTTCTATAAGTTTATCGAAGCACGGAATTTATGGACATAAAAATGGCTTCAATATGTAATTCTGATAAAAATTTGAAGCATAAATAATTCAAAATAAATAGAAAAAAACAATGGCAGAAATAAATTTTAATTAAAATTGATAAAAGAATACAATACGGTCCTAATAATAAATTAAATTAGCATATAAAATTAAAAATCGAAAGGAAATTAAATTTTAAGAGCTAAATTTAATCAGTTTAATTAAAATTGTTATTTACTGTTATTTAGAATGCTACACTTTAGATATGATTCTCTAACATGATGTAGTAAAATACGTTAGTCCATTTAAAGAAATCAAATTTAAGTGAACTTTATAGTATAGTAACAAACAGTTCAATTAATAATTGATCAAAATATGTAATAAAGCATTATATGATGTTTATAATATAAATACTATTAAAAATTTATGGTTTCGATTTTTCCCATTTTGTCTAGAGATATTGATATTTTAAACGAGCAGCACTTTTAAATTAAAATATATTCTCATTTCCATTTCATAATTTGATTTGGAGACACAAAATATGTATTTTTATATTTTAAAATCAATATTATATGATATTGTGGCGTGTAAAACTTTAAAATTTAAAACTATAATGGCGTACTGTTGTTACTATGGTGACAAAAACGAAAAGTAATATATATAAACACGCACATTAATTTCTCGGCGATTTTTTATTATTTCAATATTATTTTTTCACTCTCATGGTGTTATGTTCATTAAAATCACGTTTAAGAAAAAAAAAATAACATATTATTGGCTTCTATTTTGGAGAATAAGAATTTTTGAACAATAAGAATTATTATTGGACGTCATAAAGATTTTAAAGATCGTTGCGTAGTGGCCATACATACAAAAATAGAATGGGAAAGATTGTGTGCTGAATACATAAATTAATTTAATCGAATCAATATACCCTTAAACAAAGCCTCTTTCGTGTTTTTAAGCGAGGCATAAATTAAAGTAAATTTATATTCACAACAAAAATGAGTCATTCCGCACTTTAATGTATTACTTGGACATGATCTCCAATTTCGAATAACATATGCTATCCTGTTTTAAATCATTATAAATTATCTATTCATTTCACTTAAACACATGAAACTACAGTTTTTAAATAATGCCACGTTTGCGCAACCTTGGATCCAAATAAATGGGGATTGAAATTCGAAGCGTTACTTACACTGAGGATAGAAGGCACTGCCTCGAATACTAATATGTACGCAGGATAAAAGTTCACCCAGACTCTATGGACCAAGGGCATTTGCAGCCATTTTCTCACCTTACCAGCAACTTGAAGAATCATTAAAATGACAGTTTTGATAGATACTTTAAATTCAAAGTCGTGTTATCTATTCAAACAGGCGGGCTCTTGACAAAGCAAGCGTTATTGCTTAGATATGCTTTCTGGTTTTCGATTTCGTCACCACATAGGTATAGAATCAGTATTCCAGAATCGTTAAGACTTAATGAATGTATAGGCACTCACATTTAGCTTGTCATGCATAAATTGGTGAAGAAAATAATTGATTGTTATTATTTTTTTTGTGGTTTCAATTATGTGTCAGTCAGCAATATTATCGGTTCCGATAAAATTTTTAGTCAATCATTTCTTTTTATGATTTAAAGAGGCATGAAATTAATTTCTATTTGATTTGTCATTTCGAAATGGCATCTTAAACCTCCAAAATATTAATCTATAAATTATGGAATCATCAAAAAATGTCGCAGAAAATAAATCATTGTCAATTTATTTTCCTTTGTTGAGGGAACAAGGTAAATTTCACTTTGAAGCTCTAATTTTCATGTCTAATCGTCGATAAAAAAGTAAAAAAAAAAAAAAAAAAAAAAAAAAAAACTAAAAACTAAAAATGAAAGGATATTAACATTTTACTTTACTGCAATTTTTTTCTTACAGATGAAAAATTCAAATTCAGGATCATTGAATTCCCAAAATATTTGATATTTGCATACTTGATTATTTATTTGATTTTTCGATTCTTTTTACCTAAAACACAAGAATATAAATTATAGGAAATAACCGTAATCCTTCACTTTCCTTTATTATAAATCTAAAAAATACAGTAACGTCTTATCGCTTAAGACGTTGAGATTTTCGAACATTGCTAAAAATTGAATGAAATACTAGTGAAGTTGATTCTTTTTAGAAAAATTATTAAAAATAATTATTATGGATTACTATAAATATAACAATACATTTTTGTACTACTAGTTACAGCACTTCAATAAGATATTGATCCTGTTAGTCTTAGAAAAAAATATATTCCACAGCATAAAGCTAAAAATCAAGTCAGCTTGAATTTATTATTATTTAAATATTTAAATCGATAATAATATTTATGTATAGAAAATGTAAAATATAATTAATCTTAACTGTTTTCATTACTTAAATCCAACTATTTTAAACTGTGTTCGTGTCTAACTCCACATTTTAAAAACGAGCATATAATATTAAATCTGAATACTTTAGAATCTAAATTTATATAGGATGTATTTTTTCAATGCTTCTTTCATTTAATGAATTAATGTAGATATTCTGTTAAAAGTATTTATCTTTGATAGATTATTTTATAATCCTTTATTAAACAAGTATTGTTATTTCAAATTCGGCAAAAATATTCACAATATTTTATACTGCATTAAGACCATAAAATATATAATTGATAATGAACTAAAATGTTTATATTGTATAGATTATTCAGAGATAGTAATTAGTGAATAACTGTTTATATATCGGCAATGTATCAAATTCAGGTTAATGATGGTTATTTTAAATATGTATTAACCAGTCATTTATTGTTTAAATATTGCATTGATTCGATTTTAACTAATCCACAAAAGAACTTTTCTGTTCAATATTGGTAAAAATATATCTAATTGACTGTAAGTTACTAGAAATTGTCGGGGAAAAAATAGACACAAAAAACATAGAGTAAATTCCGTACGTTTACTTTGATTTACGTCAAAATGTACGGAGTTAGTTACGGTTACAATCAACGTCATTTAAATGATGAATTACAGAAAATCTTTCTTTTGATTCGTATCCAGAAATCAAGAACTGCATTTGCTTTCGGTTCAAAAACGGTTGAAAGATTTTTGGCACTGCAACTCAATGTTGATCCAGTTCCAATCTTATTTGTGACAGGAACAGGTGCCCCAGCAATTAGCTCACAAGAATGCGTTAAGAAGTGCTCCTTCATTCACTTAACGATACCCTGTCGCCAAACTCATGGAAGCAATTTCTTTTATCTCAAATAAATTTTAACTTCGAAGGACCCAATAAATTCGAGTGATGTTCTCGCCTTCGATTTTCAAATCTTAAATGCATAAGAGAAAGCTCAATGAAAGCTGACAAGTTTAGAGATGTATTGTCTGATATTCTATAGCAGGGGTGGCCAAGACGTCGACCGCGGTCGACTGGTAGTCAAAGCGACCATCCCGATAATGACCTCGGTTATTAACACTTTAATTTATGACTTATGACATAGAATCAATGAATTATTTAAAATAAAAATTTACTACAGTCTACGCTTTAAAACCCAAAACAAACTGTGCAAAGATTTACGATTTAAAGATTTATGATTTAAGGTTTACGATTTAAAACCTAAAACAGACATGATGAGCGCGATTAAAACATTCAAAAAACGATAGAAAGGTATGCATCTCAATTGAGAAAACATGAATTGAGAAACTTCAAAAGCATGGAGGAAGATATACAGTGCCAAATTTTAACTAAACGAAATTAATAGGATGGTCAGTTTTTGATACATGAATACTTTGATTATTTTCGTCAGTAAATTTTTATTTTGTAAATATTAATATTAAGTTTTTTTTTTTTTTTTTTTTTTTTTTTTTTAGAAAAATTACATAATTTACCATATTTTCTTGTTACCGAAAATAAATATGTACGTTAATTTAGCTCTGCCATTGGTAGACCGACTTCGATTTTTTAAATGTGGAGTAGACCCCGGATCCCAAAAGTTTGGCCACCCGTGTTCTATGGAATGGAATCCATTTTTGAATCAATATTTTCATTTTATTTGTATCTATTTTGTTAATAACTTTTTAAGCTATTCTTCCACAGAAATATAACGAACTCTTTATGAAATTTATTCTAAAATAGGTTAAAATGCCAGGCAAGCATTAAATTCAAGATAAATCTCTAAGCAGAATACAATAACAATAAAGAATTTTGAAAACATTCTATAACACATGACACATTATATCAAATGTAACATTAATTCTTCTTACTCTAAAGTTTTTATCGACCTTGAGTTACTGTGGGATAAAAACTACTTTTTATTCTCACTTGTTACGAATTAACAAATGAGTTTCATCGTTTTTTATTTATAAATTTTTTACTTTTATAAAATGAATTAGGTCTTTCATTCTAAATTTAATCCACTTTCAAAAATATTACTTGTAGATAAAGCGTTATTGTAATAGAATCAGAGTTCGTTTATTTAATGTTTGCGCATTTTTATATAAATCTTCAAAAATACACAAAACGTGTACAAAACACGTTATTTTTTAAAACGTCAACACTGAAACCTAGAAATTGTATAAAATGTTTAGCTCAGATGTAAACTGAGTAATAAAAAAAATTTCTTTATGTGGGGTTTTTTTTTTTTTTTTGTTTTCAATTTTTTACAGTGAAAAAAAATTTGTTCAAGTTGTGGAATGATTAAATATTAAATTTAAAAATGTAAATCACTGGCTATTTATGCTACCAAGTCTATGATCAACGTTTAGCTCTTGCATGAAGTAAAGAAACATACATTCAGTGAATAATGGGGTCATTCATGATCTAAAATAATCCTGTTGACTGGTATTTGCCTTTCGTAAAGGGTATTTCTAAAAAATTTTTCCTTTATATATATATATATATATATATATATATATATATATATATATATATATATA
>JAPDSC010163808.1:272278-332582 GCA_026290005.1 Latrodectus geometricus
TTTTTTGTCTTCGCCCTCTAGTGGCGATTATTTCACATTTCTTACATATTTTACCATAAAGAAAATAGAATTGCTTAAAATGTCATGTGTCGACATTAATTTAACTCCAGCTCTGGCAGCTGTGACTACAGTAGCTCTATTCCATCGATCGCTGTTTGACCTTGACCTCTTTTCCCACGTGTCGCTGTTTCCGACCCTCCCCGGAGCTCTCCTACACCCCCGATTCAACTCTTTCTACCCCACTGATAACGACCTTCGTCCACACGCTGGGAGAGCTTTCTCCACGTGTTTCATGACGTCATCAGGAGCACCCTTTTTCCTGCATATTTGAAGCAAGGAGTTAATGTGTATTTTGTGTTGACAAGGTTGCATTCAGCGATTCTTTCGGTTTATCTATTATACTATTGTTAGAATTCAATGCTGAATTTCTTATGGTTTTTCCATTCTCAGCAGAACAAAAATAGATCTCACATTATTGAAAAAAAATCCCTTTACGAAATTTATGTTAGGAAAATGTTGTTATTAATGTTAGGAAAATTTATGTTGTTTTGCAAGAAGCAAAAATTTTTATTTCTTGGAAATTTATTTAGAAATTTGAAATGGAAAGTATTCATTAAAATATGCATAAAATTGATTATATTCAACGTCATCCTTATAGCTGCGTTGTGTTTTGGAATAGCAAATGTATATTGAAGAATTCTTAATTTCAATTCTCGAGAAGCATATTATTTTGTCACCGCCTACTTTGTGCCACTTATCTGGATATTGTACGTTGATTGGTCAAAGTAATATAAAATAAACACACCTCTTCCTTATCAGTATGATAAGATTATGATGTCATACTAGTCTTTTTCTTAATTTAAGACCAGTATAATACCCTGTTTTTATTCGTAAAACCAGTATTTTAAATAAATATTCTTTAAACGTATATATAATTTAAGTCATCTATTTGTGATGAATTAACATTCAGTAGTCCTTAAATCCTAAAAGTTTTTCTTTCAATGTAATTTCGTTGTATCATAAAAAAACTGATAAATTGCAGTTATATTAAAAAATACTGTAAGTCAAACTAATTTTGATATTATAAATGAATTTGTCGTGCTAATGTATATTATAGTATATTCTACTGAGTTCATTATTTAATGACAAGCTATCGTTAATTCAGATCGCCCCCCAATCGCAAATAAAATGCATTTAGACAACAATAGTTATCCTGCGTCTAAAAGTGATTTTTATCAACAGTGGTTTCTTTTGACTAAAATATGTCTTAAAAATAGGCAACCAAGCCAAATAAATCCAACACACATTGTTTCTGACAAACATGAGCTCATGGATAGATTTCATACTAATAATGTTATCCGCAATATAACTTACATAAACAAAATAGAGAAAAAATTTTATGACATGAAGATTTGTTTCTGAAAATAGATTATTTATATCAAGACAACACAGAGAGAAAAAGTGCATTATTACTGAAACTTGTTCAATTAAATTCTAATTATGCAACCAATTAAATTCTAATTACGCAACAAATTAAATTCTAATTATGTAATAATGAATAAATTAATTATAAATTTTATTATTATTTATAAAGAAGTGCTTGAAGCATATCAGTACAAACAAGATATTTAAACTTCATCATAGTTTTTCAATATAAATGGTTAATAGTGCTGCCATCTATTATCGTCTCCGAAACTAATTTACAAAATCCAATTTGATAGAAATAAACTACTTTTTTTTAGCTAAAAATGTCCTACTTTTTTCAGCTGCGTACATCATAATAATTTAAATCATAATCAATACACTTTTATTATTTAAATTTTAACTATACCGTATATATTATAAATAATAAAATTATTAGAAATTATTATAAATTAATATACAATTTAGTTGAAATTGATTACCGTTTCCCTTTTTACTTAAAAAACACATTTTTGAGATTTAAAGCATCTCAATATAAGACAAATTTTAATAAATACTGCAATAGAAAGTGGTAAGTTAATAATATTTACATTATATTTTTAAGCGTATATGAATATATTTATTTTCATAACAAATGAAAAATAAAATTTAAAAATATTGTTTTATACTTTTTTTTTTTTCATTCACAAATCAGTCAATAAGTTTGACCTAATCAATTACTCCTTTCATAATTGGTAATTAGCTAAAAGAGAACTCAAAAGGCTTAAGAAAAATTGTTTCTCTTAAATAAGAAGTTTATAAGTTTATTTTTAATTTCGGAAAATTTTATTCTACATTTATTGCTGTCAACAAAAGTAAAAAGAATTTATTTCGTATAGATAGAAGATAAAATGATGTCAGAAATACTGTGATATAAATCGAAAATATTTCAACAGTTTAAATAAAAATATATTTTATAACTAAACTATAAAAACGAATATTAAATTTAAGCGCTTAATGTTCTGAACGATCCAACGATATTTGAATCGAATTATAATAATTTTGATATTCTTCAAATACTTATATTGGATGATAAATTTGCATGTGGATGTATGTATTCATTAACGCATATCTCACTTCGAACTCCAACAAGTAGCATTTTTTAATATTTGTAAATAAATTTAAATGAAATAGTTTTATCAATACACATCATTATCTTTTTGGGAAATCAAGAGCTGTATATTTTTGAAAATTTTAACTCTGATTTTCATTAACACTAATAATGTAGTTTTATTTTGGCGGAACTATTCTATCAAACAACAGTAACAACACGAATTCCTTTGCCATTGGCTGGCAAAAAGAATTATAAGCAGTTAAGTTGAACTCCTGTTACGAAGTGAGTTGATAAAACATTATATTCATGATTTTAAAATTAAATTTTGTGTTCCATCCTTTTGCAACATTTCATAACTGTTCTTCTATTGGGCTCTATTATTGAGAATATTGTAACAAACTATTTTGAAAGCTAGCTGGTGCTGTTTTATTTTGAAATGGTTACAATTGTGTTTTACAATTTGCACGATATCTTACCAATAAAGTATTTCAGACAAATTTGATATCAGTTTATCCGCTTAGATAATTTATCTGCTTATCATAAATTTGCTCTTCTAAACATTAACAATTTATAAAAAACAAGAGCTAAAAAGAATAATCTAAACGAATATCATTAGAATATAAAGGCAAAATTTTTCTTCTCATAGCAACCCATACTTTTAAAGTTTTTATCAAATTGTTGATAACTTTTTAAATTATTAAGATATAAAAAAACTTTTTTTTTCAAGATAATATAAAACAAAATTATTATCAACACAGAAAAAAAAATCCTTTGAAATTAATATATGCAACATATTGACTTAATTTCAAAATCAATTTATGAAATATAATTTTTTAAAAAAAGGAAGTAGAAATCCGCTGTTTAATATTTGACCCAAACAGTAGGAAACAGAATAACTTATTTTCAAATTGCGTAAGCTCACTTAAAAATTTGGCATCATCATATTTAAGCTTACAGAGATAATAATGACTTCTACTTAATATGAAATAATATTATGTTCACAAAAAAATTTATTATGACAAAGGAAGATTTTTGTGTATTACTGTTGAAATTGTAAACTGTATGGCTTGTGAGAAATTAGCGTGTCTGATATACGATTTTACGTATTTTAACTATGCCTTCTTTCTTGTTAATAAAATTTATTGTAATCATCTAAAACCTTTAGAATTTAATGAATGTCAAGTTTGTAAAAAAGCATTAAATATTTTACTCTTTTGTAAATTTTTTATAAAACTATTCTTAAGTATCTACATTTCTTTCAATTGCTATTTCCTTGATTAATAACTATTTCTACGTACATTTTCACATATTATATTAATCATCACAAACACTCACTAAGTCACACTAGTAAGATGACTTTATTGTATAATTTGATTGACAGCTCTCATTCAGAGTTTTATGGAAGAACCAATGAAAATTAAAAAATTAATTGCTTAATGATGACTGTTTAAAAAAAGTTTTGAATAGCTAACATACATAGAGTCATTAATATTACTATTTTTCGATTGGCAGTTGCAAACAACAAAATTTGCGTGGAAGATATTAGGAAATGAAAAAAATTTCCATTATAGTATATATATCACTATATGCAATCATAGTTGGTAACTGTAACTTTATCTACAACATGTATAAAAGAAGCGATTGCACAAAAGACTCATGTAGAAATGGCATTTTAAATTTAATTTGCTGCTTGAGTAAAAGGCACGTTGTGCATAATACAAAATGGAAAAGTTCTAACCAATACGCAGTCTTCTTACACTTACTACACTGGGAGATACTCTAATTAAAGAAAGAATTATTATTTAATTATTAATATATAATCTAAGAAACAAGATGCGTTATCAGTTGTAAGAAATTTATTTTCCGTAAGATTTCTGTTTTTCTCCATAATTATTTATACAATATATACTATAAAATTTCTTATATTTTTGTGAATTATACAGATTCATGTTTAAAGGAAAACTCTTGTCACATTTTCCTCCATTTTTACAATTCATACTCTAAGTATAGTATAAAGATTATTTAAAATGAGATACATAACTTTTTGGCATTTATAATTGAAGTCGTATCGAAAGTATTTTACAAAACTTCACAACTTATTAGCATTAAAATCTAATTTATTTTAAGTATATCGAAAGATATTCAAATCATCAGATGTCTGGTGATTAAATTTTAAATAATTAAATGTATCATGCACAAGAAATAACTGAAAATATTTATAAATTAAAACAGCAGTTTCCATTAATTCAATATGATGAAATTTAAATATTTTCTTATGTAATTATTTCTTTGAGGGAAAAATTTGAGAAAAATTTCAAATTAATACAAAATAAATTATCTGAGAAACTATTTTAAGCTGTCTTTATATAATTTTGAAGCATCCGTATTCATAAGCCTCGGTAGCGCAGTAGGCAGCGCGTCAGTCTCATAATCACTCGAAAAGAGTAATCTGAAGGTCGTGAGTTCGATCCTCACCCGGGGCAGTTTCATTTTTTTCCAAATTTAAGTTATTTTTCAACAATAAACTTTCTTATCTCATCTTATTTATTTATTTTTTTTACAAAGAATTTAATATATCGACAGTCAGTTTTTCAATGACTTTTTCCAATTTTTTTTTACTTTCTGTTACTAGCTCCATTAATATTTATTTTCTGAATAATTTTCATTTTAAAGTCTAAAATTTGAAATCGGAAAATTAAAAATAAATTTGGATGTCTTACGATAAAGCGGTATGCTTCATTTCATATAATCAGGAACTATTGTATTTGTTCTACAAATTCATTTAAAATCATAAGATATTATTCATATGAGATTATTTTCTCTATAAACACAAAATGATCATCAACTCTTTAAATTCTAGAAGTTAAAGAAAAATAAACTTGAGAGTAACCAGTTCATCATTCAAGTCTAAAAATCCACGACAAAGATTCCATTGCTTATATTGATATTTAAAGGAATAGTGTTGAATAATAAATTACAGAATCTACCTAGTTTAATTAAAAAAAATTTGCATGATAAGTATAAAAAGAACCATTAATTTTAATAAAATATTACTAATCTTATTTAATAATTTTAGAAAACTAATTTAAAAATAGAATTTTATTTATCATTAGAAATCATCTCAAAAAGGAATTTTTAAGCAAAAACTGAGTTTCAGATTTTCATTAAAAAATTTTAGGCTAAATTCACTCTCCTGTTAAACATCCCTTGTTGTTTCAAACAAAATATAACTAAAACTTGACAGAAAAATTTTTGATTGAGACAAAATATAACTTTTGTTAATCTTTTTTTTTTTTTTTTTATTTTTTTATTGCTTTCTCTAGATTGAGGTGAGTGTGAAACTATTATCATTATTTATGATAATATATCATATTGTGAGGATAACTGATTAGACATTCATTTTTACTCCCTTTAGAATTTTTCACTTGCATCAACATCAATGTAAGTAAATAGGAGTTCTGATTGTACAAATAAAAATTATTCAAAAAATGAATAATATAAGTTGTTTGTTCTCAGAATATTCACCGAAAACTAGCTAATTTTTTCTTGCAAAATTATAATAATAATTAAGACCTACTGAAAATAAATACCGTATCAGGAGACGTAAACAGATATGATGACATAACTTAATATAATGATATATAAATGATAAACTAAAATCATGGAAACAAAATAAAATGAGAAGTTCACGATATAATTCATGAATTACATTTGAAATGCTTTTATAATATTTACATGCAAATAACAGCCAATATGACATAGTTAAACACTATAAAAATAAATTTCTGATGCTTGACTTCAATTGAAAACTGTTTATCTTAAATATAAATGATTTAATTAAATTTAAATAATACTTTAATTTGCATAATATCTATATTTCTTATATTGATTTCATTTGTTAACTTTGTTATTATTTATATTTGATATTTAATAAAGAATTTTAGGTATTTTTTTCATTTTGTACTATCAATTTTAATGAGTATTTAAAACAATTGTTTTTTTTTCGGTAAAAAATAAAAAATTGAAAACAATTTCAGACAGAAATAGACGATTGAGTGATTATTTTAAAATTTATGTATTAGATAACAATTAAAAAATTTAAGAATTAGATTACATACATTATTCTAATGAATTCCTAGAATTCTTAAAGTAGTTATATATAGTTTACGTGTTAAAACTGTATTAAAATAGTTATATATTTAGTCGTTAGATGGCTGCACAATATAATAAATATTTTGAAGCTGTTTTTGGAAGAAAACTTATAATATGATTTTAGAGAATTGATATTTTTTACGAGTAATTTTGAGTACAAATAAATTATATTGAGCTAAAAATTTATAAATTAGCTACAATACAACACCAATGTGTATAAATTATGATTTTGTAAATCGTAATTTTCCATGAAATACATATGCGATGAATATATATTTATAAAAATTATGAAATGAAATAATTTTGCTATCAAGATTTCTTTTGAACGTTATTAACAATGAAGCAAATATTAAAACGTTATTAACAAAAAAGCTAAGGAAAATTCATTATGGAAATTTTCCATATAATTCCTAACATTTATGAAAGTATAAAAAATTAAACATGCTCTATGTTATATAAAATGTATTTTGAAGACATGTATTTTTACACATGTATTTTTACATATGCGTCTTCAAGAATACTTAATTTAAGTCAGTGGAAATATTCCAATTAAATTTATCAAATAATATGATTGCATTTAAGCTGTCATTGCATGAAAAATTACATATATCTGCAATAAATTAAAACAAAATATTTTTTTTGTAGATATTTTATTCCTTTTAAAGTTATTAATTCTTAAATAAGTTTTTTTTAACTATTATTAAAAACATTTTTAAAAATATCTTTTATATAACATAGCAATCTCTAATAAGAATATTCAGTTTGGATAAATATGTGAACACAGTTTTAAAGATACAATAAAAATTGATTTCATTTAAAGAAATATTTGAACCATAAAGTAATAATGATAATAAAAAACGAAGATTTATAGTGCTTTTTATTAATTACCTTTATCGTCAAAAAACAGCTCAAAAACAAAAATGTAATACTAAATGATTATTTTAATATTTATTTTATTTACTCATACACAGAAAGTGAAGTATGAAGGTAATTCGTAAATTTTAAAACAGCAATCATTATCCCGCACCTGCTTCTCGAAAATTTTTTCATATTTAATATTCTTACGTGATGTAACAAATACCGTGCGTTTGTCACTCATGTCATACTAAATTAATAAAAAGTGAAGTGATAAATGTGTGAAATAAAATTGTAATGCAATTGCATTTGTTTCGATCCTTTTTGTATTTTTCATATTAGATTAAATTTGAAATTAATTAAAAAGGTGATCGGAAATTGATATAATTCTTCAGTGAATCCCAAACATAAAAATTGCTAACATTCCCATGACAAATTCTTCTAAACAGCAATTAATTTTAAATACTACTAAAATCAATAAAGAATCTGTAGTATTTATTATACGGAAAAATAATCATTATCTGTCAATTTTTTAAAAGCTTAGAATAATAAATTATATACTTTCAGTTATAATTATTTGAAAATTATAAATTATTTTAAATTTATGGAGAAAAATAAGAAAAATACTTAAATAGAATTTTTTTTTTTTTTTTTTTGTCAATTTGGTAGGTTTTAGCAATGAGAAGAAATTATTATTTATTTATTTATTTATAAAAAAAATTTTATTATTACATTTTAGTTTCTAGAAACTAAATTTAAGAAAAATTTATTATTAGATGTAAAACATTAACTAGGAAGTTTTAGGGAAAGACTTATAATGCTTTACTTTAATTTATAAAAAGATTTTTAATACACATTGTATGCATTTGTGGTCAATTATTGCCTACAATTGAATTAAACTTTTGTTAAATATTAATTAAGGGAAAAAAACTTGAATAAAAATAAAATTACTCAAAACAGTTTCCATTTTAGAATTAACCTGAATTACTTACAAATTCAAGCTATTTTCTCTCCCTAAAAGCAAGTCCCATGTGGTCTAGTGGTTAGGATTCCTGGCTTTCACCCAGGCGGCCCGGGTTCGATTCCCGGCATGGGAAGATAGGTTCCATGGTGTAATGGTTAGCACTCTGGACTCTGAATCCAGCGATCCGAGTTCAAATCTCGGTGGAACCTAATTTTTCCCATTAATGAAATAAATTTTTTTTCAAAAGTAAAATTCAGTTTTATATTCCTAAAGGCAATGGCTATAATTGTATTTAAATTTACATCAAATAATAAATTTACTTCAGATCATTCTAATTAGATTAATTTTTGCATAAATTGAATTTTGGATTACATTTTTCAATTTGCATTGTTTTTACATTTAAGTATACATTTTTAAATTTACAATTTTGTTTCTAAATGTAATTACTTTAAATTTTTTTTTTTACTGTTCATTGTTTAAAATTAAATCACTTGTTACAAATTTAAAAAATAAATAATTAATTTCGATAATTTTAATGAAAATTATAATTATTATAAATTTTGTCATTTTTTAGAATATTATTTAAAACAAATATGAAATTACAAGAGTAAATAAATTTTCACAATGATTCATAAAATTTTAAATAATTTTATCCCTGAAAAATCCAGTTGAAACATTAACGAATAAAAATGCAAAAAATCATAAGTATTTAACTTTTCTAATAAGAAAGCAAATGAAAGTATTGCGTAAAAAAATAAAAATTTGCAAAGTTTTAACTTTAATTTGAAATGTAACACGAATAATAAAATTAAGTTTTTCTGATTCAAATTAAGAATCCTCATTTTTAAAAATACTTAAAAGTGAAAATTTTATCCTCGATTTAGATATTAAAAATTGTAAAATAATTTTAAAAAAGTAATTTCATGAAAAATCACATTTTATGTATTTGATTCACTTCACAAATATAAAAACGTAAGATCAACGACAGATATGATAATCAATCATTTTAGTTTATTTGATTTTATGACGGTATCTAAAATTATAACAAAAAGGATATCACAAAATATTTAAATTAGTTTTTATTTAATTTAAACTTATTTCATTCTAAATTCATTATAGGGATACAAATACTGTGTAACTGGACAACTTTTAAAATTAAATGAAACACAAACTAAGGATAAATTTTTAAATTATTACACATGGTAGAGAATTATTGACTCATGAAGAATGATCAGTGTTCCAACATTCGGTTCGATTCTCACCTCGGGGTCATGTATTTATAATGTTAGGAATCCATTTTAAACAGTAAGTCCCTTAACAGTAAAAAGTGTTCGTTGAGAAACAAACTAATCCACATTTATATCCTAAATTTACCAAATTAACTTAATTCCCGACGAAACCTGGTCAAAAAATTAATTTAACTAAGTTAAACGTATTTTTATTCAATTCCAAACTCACACATTGTTTTGTACTGATTTCATATGAAATTGATGTCAAATTAAGTACACAAAATAATTGAATAGTAAAAGGATTTCTTTAATTTCTTAGTTTTTATTAATTTATAATAAAAAATACAATATTGTATTCACAATCTCGAGCATTGAGACTGAAACGTCCATTTACTTAAAACCACTTACTTAACCAAATATTTTTAAAATTAAATCATAATGATTATAAATCAGGAAAAAGTGATAAACGTTCTAGAAACGCAAAAGCCTAAAAATTTGATGAAATTAAAATTTGCAGCGAAAAACATGGAATAGATTAAGGAAATGATTTGAAAAATATATCTTCATTTTCAAAAAGCCAGATTTTTTTCAAATTAAAAATTTCTATAACAAAAGCCTGATACTTTAAATAAAATATAAAAGAAGTTCCCACAATAGGAAAAAGTACTGATTCACAGTTGATATTAAAATATTAATGAAAAATATTAACCTTTAAAACTTTATGACAAAGCCCATGTGAAATAATTCGAAAATGTCCACACTCTGACGCATTTAATAATTTTTATTTTTTAGAAATTTACTTTTTCTAAAGTTTTTCTTCTCTACTTCTGACATTTTCTAAGAATAAATAAAATTTAATTTTATGGAATTCATATAAAACTGGAGATGTGTTTGTATTTAGACTATACGGTAGCGCCATCTTATAAATATATTCCGAACTAAATATTCAGGGATATTGTTAGAAATAAATAAAAATTTTTAGAACCGTAAATTTCTCAAAATTTAGCAATTGGAAATAATTTTTTAATTTGGCACAACTTAGAATATAAAAATGTTTCATTTATAATTCTAATCACTTGATATGACAGTAAACTAAAAATTCATTGACATATCAAATGATTAGAATATTTGATAATTCGAAAACTTTTCTTTATTTACAATAGTAGTTTGTAGCAGAAATGTAATTGAAAACAATGTGACAACACAACTTCGGAAAATTAAAGTAAGATTACAATCTAAAATTTTTATTAAATATTTCATATATATTTTTTCAGAAAAGGTATATCATGCAATAATTTAGGAATCAAAGGAATTTTCAATTGCAGAACAAATTGTACAGAAAAAATAGAAAATTATTTTAAATTTAAAACATCAAAACATAGGTTTTATAAAATCATTAGATACATTTTGATATACGAACTTGGAAAAAAAGTGGAATTACAACCTGCAAAGCTGTGAATAATTATACAGTTTTTTTCTTCATTTAGATGTACAATACTTATTTATAAAATATTTATTAAATTCTATTTTTAAAAGAAATTAACCTATAATATTCACTAGAACTTCGTCCCTGAAATAATGATAATATAATCACAAATAAAAGAAAAAAAAATTGAAAGTCATTTATTTGAATTAATGAAAGCTGTAAAACAGTAAAATAAAGCCAAAACAATTACAATTTCCAGTATAGCGTTCATCTACAATGAACCAAATAAATTAAAAATTATTGCAAAACTAGAATGAGAACAGGGATTCAGTATATCTGATTAAGAAAATTTTAAGGACAACTAATGTGCAGCATATCCTTTTGGACTTTGCACCACAAAACCCAACCAACCAACTTCTCTGTTTATACTTTGCTATATCAATTTACAACCCAGATCAAAATATTTATTTGTACTTTTCTCTGACTTCATTTTAAATCTTATCATTTTAAGGTTGGTTTGACGCATTCACTTTAGAATTTTAGCTCCTATTCTTGGTATGTGCTGAAACATGCCAGATTATCAGAATGTGTACAATTTTCCACTTTGGCTACATCAGGAAAGTATTTTAAAAGAAGATCTCATTGGTCTATGAAGACTTTTTTTGTAGTAAAAGCCAACGTGTTTAAGCATTTTCTGAGCATCTTTGTCGCACAATGCTTGAAAAATTTTCAGACTTTCTTTCCTCTTCGAACTCCAATTTAAATAATAATTAATGTCGATTATGACTTCATCAACTTGGTAAGCTTGCGGCACCTTTCTCAGAGGCAAGATGAATCAAATGACAGGAGCAACTCAATAGCTATTCAATCTTCTTTTGTCCTTAAATAGGTTATCGCACCTTTTTTCTTCCCTTGCATTATCAGCACCAAATACTATACAACGTTTAAAAGAATTACTCAAGTTTAAAAGTTAATTGCTTATTCTTTACCCTGATAAACTTGGAAATCACAATAAGGATCTTCGCAGATTTACGAATGATAATTGAAAATGTTTACAAACAATTGGATACAATTTTGAATCGTCATTGCTCCCATCACATGATGCAGAAAATTGTGAAGTTTTAGGAGTTTGCCCTTTTATCTGATGTTATTTCCTTAATAACGGCAGAAGTTTTGGTTCGAGCACATCCATAACACTTTGCAACTTCTATTTTAAGAAATATTTCCTAAAAAGGGGACTAGCATGATCAGCAATGCTGATTGGTATGTTGTGCTCAATCAAGAATGAAGTAAAATATAATCCCAGCCGAGTGTGATTTCTTGAGTATCATATTTAAAATTTTAGAAGTGCTTCCTGTACATGCTTTGTACTTTTGACATGACGAGAAATATCAAAACGACCACAATGAGAGATATTAAAATCGTTCAACATTGTAACTATTTTCAACAGATTGAAAATAAGATTTATTAGGTTTACTATTAATCATTTTTCACAAATTATCAGCAATATCCCAAGTCACAACACAGCCCAAATGTTTGCTTTCTTTAAAGAGAGCCTCTGAGTTAACACCTCCCACCTTCAACAGTCCACCAATCACAGCAGTTAAAATGAATGGCCTCGAGTTAACTAAGGAAAACAAGATTATACTTCTGCCATTTTATATTCCCATCTATGGTTTCTCAATCTCGAGCCTTCCTTTCCCCGTTAAGAAAAGGGGTCGGAATATACATTCTCCGACAGACTGATTCTCCAACCACAGAGCCTCTGATAAGTTATTTCTATCCCATAGATGGATTTAAAGGGGTTCCGTTTCTCACTATGGTTAACGAAAAGAGATCGCTACAATATGTTAACAACTTAAAAAATTTTTCTTTTTCAAATTTACCCCAAAAAAAACAGAAACACGTAAAATATTTCATGTTATCAGTAAAGCTGTAAGACTTACAGATCTTGCGTAAAAGTTGTCAGGTCTGTCTAGCATTTTCTGATACGGATCCAAAAGGACAGACTGGTTATCTCATGTCTAATGGACAAGCGATTTCCATTTCGATACAATTGTGAAACTCCGAATTGCTGCATATAGGATTTTACAACAATAACTGTAGCATTCCTTATACGTCACAGTGTATGCATTTGCTCTGTGTATGATTACAAATGAGTGATACAAATTATTACAAATGCCTATTGAAGATTTTCTCCCACTATTAAGGAAAATGACAAATACATTACTGCATCAATGCAATGAAAAATAGCTCGCACAGCAAAATTTGTTATGAATGTGATTCAACCAAACTTTTTGGATGAAGTGCTATCTTATTCCTACTTGCCTAGCCATTAAGATCACCAGACCTAAACTTTTGACATATTGCTGAGGTGCTTTTTTTCAGATTGAATTTATGGAGGATATGTCACTAATGAATAGATTGACAGAAAAGCCCAACTCAGGACTAGGTACAGGGCAGCAAGCTGGTGCAATAATAACTATATAATAAAATGGATGCGGAAGATCCTCACATCTTTTATTTTTACAATTATGTTGCACAATTTGTTGGCAACGAACTGGTGGTATAACTTCATCACATTGTTGATTAAAATGTGTTGCCTAAAAAGATGTACATAAAGAAAACAGAGGTGTGTAAATAAATATCACGATGTTCATTAAATTTTGTATAGTTTTTACTATGTTATAGCAGCACCTGATAGCAAAATTACAAGTATTTTTTCCAAAACTTTAGCAGCACTACCAATAAACAATATATTTACAGTTTCATTTGAATCTTTTCAGCAGAAGAGGAGATAAACTTCTGAATACTTTTAATTTTAAGCACCCAATATTGTATCAAGAACTGATTTATACTTTGATTGCAGAACATCAGAAGTCAACACATTTAAAAAAATTTTTTTTTGGATTAGTTGATTAATTTCTTTAAATTAAATACACAGCATATCACTTTCTATTTACATCACAACACATTATTATTATAATAGAAAAAACTTTGTTTAAAATTTATTTCACTAAATGTTAACATTTTCACTGAGCACTTTGCTTCAGTATATATATATATATATATATATATATATATATATATATATATATATATATATATATATATATATATATATATATATATGTGTGTGTGTGTGTGTGTGTGTGTGTGTACTTAAAAATAAAAAAATCCTTATGTAACTATTTATTTTATTATTATACATTATGTAATGATCATGAAGCATTCATTAAGCTTTTCTAGAGTTCTCTCTCAATAATTTTTGTAAATACATTAAAAAAAATCTTATTTCATAAGATATTCCTCAATAACAGAAATTTTGATGAATAATAGTATATTTTGTCATTTTGTGAAGTTACATAACTAAATTCTTCTCAATTTCACAACGAATTCTTACAGGTTAGAAATAATTTTTTGGATTAGAATGGAATTTTTTGAATGTGTATTACGTTCAATAATAATTAACAATATTATAATTTAGCATTTTTAATAGTACATATTTTTTATTACCCTTAAATGTTTTAAGATAAATATACTTAGTTAAATAATTAATTTAATTATTTAATCTTATCTAAATACATAAAAAAGTCAAATTTTGTTACCTTAACTTTTCGATTTAATGATAATTTTGATCTTTAAATTATTTCAGTCAAACAAAAAATTTATGCTTTAAATTACTAATTCACTGATTTTACTCATTATGGAGAAATCAATGGCAGATATAAGATGATTATAAATATTTAACAATGAAGCATTCCATAAAAACTAATTTTTGGACTTTGCAACAATATATATATTTTTAAAAATATTTTACACATTCAGCTTTTTATTTTCAAAATGCTAATTTATTAGTTTCAGGTAAAATAGATTATATCAATATGTTCATCTGCATTTTACAAAGGTGATCAATTGAAAGAAAAATGAAAGCTTGCAGAAAAAAATATATATTCATTGAAATTTAAATATAGTAATTTTACCCTATAAGTTAATAAATGAAACTTAATACAATCAAGAGAGTTAGATTTATAATTGTTAATAGAGCAAATAGTTTAATATGAGAAAAATATTTTAGAAAGTTCTTATGGTTTATAGCTACTATAGAAAAATGCAATATTTAATTTAAAATAATGTACACTTGCTTTTATTTGAATTTTATGCCCATTTTACATAATTAAAAATTTACTTTATTTAAATAAGCTATTTTTTCGTATTTCATTTTGTGAATTTTTTGTAAAATGTGGTTTTAATTTAAGAAATCTTATTAAACTATTTTTTAATTAACATGTATGATTTCCTATGTATAATTACCTTTTTTTAAACTAATAATAAAAATTATAATCTTTAAACTTGCTCTAATGCTCATTTAGTAAAAATAATGTTACACATTGTTAAATAAAACTATTTAAAAGTAATGAATTTAACATAAATAAATTGATTTTTTCTTTGCATTAGATTTTAAAACTTGTTTAGAACTCAAATCCAGTTTATATAAAACATTGAGTCACTGAAGCTTTGTGACATAATGCATACTCCTTGAATAAAAGGTAACAGGTTTGGTACATAACTCAGTGTTAAGAAAATTATCTTTGTTAAAATAAAAATTGATAACTGGAAAAATAATAAAAAATAGGTATTCAGCAATTTATGCTGACTACACAATTTAAAAAAGAATTATACTTTCTTAAATTTTTTCTTTAAAATAGTAAACTAATTTTACTTAATATGCATTAAAACATATTTAAATATAGCAAGAAAAAAATACTTAAAACTAAAAAAATTTATAGATTTTTTGCAAACTTTTCAGTTTTTAAAAATATTATTCAAACTTTAATCACTATACAATATACCTACTTACAAATAACATTGTTTTGAATCACCCTGATTTGTAAATTAATTATAATTTAAAAATACAGATTAGGCAAGTTTTTTTCAGAAACCTATGAAAGAATCATAAAATGAAAAAGTAAAATACATAGAAGAAATAAAATTACTTAAATTCATGGGCTATGAGCTTTAAGGTCATTATTTTAAAAAATAATTTAATTGTTAAAAATCTTAAGTAAAATAAAGCTATTCATATACATTAATTCCTTAATTTAGAATGAAATGATCATATTAATAAAATATACAACACATTGTGCTATTGTAAATATTTCATTATTTTTTAATTAACATGGAAAACATAACATTTAA
This sequence comes from Latrodectus geometricus, assembly GCA_026290005.1. Classification (NCBI taxonomy): domain Eukaryota; kingdom Metazoa; phylum Arthropoda; class Arachnida; order Araneae; family Theridiidae; genus Latrodectus; species Latrodectus geometricus. Next base: position 288,619 of record JAPDSC010163808.1, read on the forward strand.
GAAATTTAAACATATCATTTAAATTTCTTTACATTTACTGCATAAAATTCAAATAAATATATATATATTTTAAATGAAAAACTTTCTCTAATCTAAAGATGTGATATCTATTTTTAACTCTTTTTTAAATTATAGTGAATATGGAAATTTCTCAAAAGATAAATTGGCAACTCCAATTTGTAATAAATTTAATTAATATTCTGTTAACATTTTCCTCTTACTAAATTTTTTCTGTATCTATTAAACAATGAACATGCTGCACAATTTTATTAATAAATCTTTCCAAACTTACGCTTTAACTAAAATGCTTTAAATGGTAATTTTTAAGAAAAATTTTTTTTAAAAAATAAAATTACTAGTACCAATCCATTTCTGGAAATATCAGTTATTTTTATGATAGTAACTCACATTTTTTATACTTTCAAACTTAATACAGTTTCTATCTATGAACCAATTTCTTTGTCATTTTCCAAATACAATTCACTTGATAGCACAATACTGAAAATCCAATTCTTTTTATAACAATACTCTCCACAAACATGTTCTTTATGCATTCATTATTTAAATCTTAGTTTCACAAGATTAATTTTAATAACTTATTACAAAAAAAAATTTCCAATTTTTTTTTTATTTTTAGCATTAATAGATGCATTACATTTATGGCTATTACATATGTCCAAATATTTCTATAAAACAGATTTAGGTATATTTCCTCTTAGGAATTTCCTTTAAAGAAATCACTACTAGAATCACCTCAAGGTATTGGGAAGTATCTGTTTTTGTAATGAGATACTGAAAGTGGGTGTACACATATTCAATATTTTTTATTCAAAATGAAATATGTTTTCTGATACAGCATGGAAAATTTTCCCTGAGCGGGGAAACATAGATTTAGCAATTGCTTCTAAAAACTTAAAATAGACAGAAAAATTATGTTAAATCTATTTAATCAGAAGTAAAGCTTAATCAAGATAGTATTACTTAATTATTTTGATAATAAAAATAATGTTCAAATAGCTTATGCTGATATAACATTTCATAAACTAATCTTAGACTCAAACAGCAAGATTCTCAGAAATATATATCAAGAATAACAAACAAAAATCTAAAAATTGCAATCTGAATATTCAGAGCAAAAATAATGAAAACGAATATAAATATTGTATAATACTGTTTTACTATGAATGGAAATGTGTGTGTTAATCAATATGCACATTAAAAAAAAAATTAAACATTTTAGGGCAACTAATTAACTTTATAAAAGAAAGGAAAAAACAGCAGACTACATAAAAGTTTCAAATGAAGGTAAAATCCAACTAAAAATATCAAATGATTTGTTGTATAAAATTACTATTGCTGTTGATATATAGAATATAATTAAAATAAGAATAAAGACACTAATAATAACTGATATCTGATTTCAAAACTTTAAGACTTGCAGTTTTTAACTAGTTATTAAAATTTCTAATTATATTCATATGTGTAAATACGCAAATTTGTAAAAGTTCCAAGTAGAATAACATTAATCTTAAAACAAGGATAAATTTATGATTTGATGCAAAAAGAATTGTTCACTAAAATACATATCAGATATTAGACAAGAAATCAATGTAGAAAATACTTCCAACACAATCATGTATTTTGCAATTTATGAAAACTGCATTTGTAAAGTCCATAAGCAGTTTGAAATACTGTATCTGTTGTAATTTACTTCTGAATTGAATTGTAATAAACAATATAATTTTTGTGACAGTAAAAAACATTTTCCTTAAATATTAAAAAAATTCATGTCAAGTCAGCAAATTCATTAAAGTAACACAAAATATTTTATAAACATTTTATTTCATAAATGTTATCAAATGTCATTTTATTAAAGAATTGTCATTTTATGTAAGAAAATCAACAACTATCTAAACAATTCAATTGATAATAAAAGAATTGCACATGAATTATGACTGATCATAATGATAAAACAATGTTATATAGACTAAATTTTGATCTTTACAATGAAAAACAAATGAAATGTTTTGAAAAATAATAAATTATAAAATACAATGTCTCACTGTCAACTGTAAATAAGGTTTAGAAATTTCTTAATCACATAAAATTTCTCACAACTATGTATAAGATCATAAACTTTGTGTAAAAATAATGAAAACACCACCACAATAAAATGAAACAATTTAAAATATAACATTTTGTGTTTAAAAAATCACAGAAGACTTAATAAAACTTTTTTTTTTTAATCTTTCAAACACCAAAAGTAGTAAAAAGTATTTTACTATTAGTAATGCATGAAAATTCCTTCCAGTAGAAAATCTATTAGTTTCTATTTACATAGTAAACCAAATTTAGGAGAAAGAATGATTGCTATTCAACAATTTTGATTAAGTTAATAAAAAAAGTATGTTAAGGAAGCTGTAAAATTCATTGCTTAAAAATTCCTTAATAAAAGTGTAAAAATATAGCAGCACATTTAAGATAAAAGTTATAAATAAATAAATAATTCCCACAATGCTTACAATATGAATCAGGAAAAATTAAACATGTTCATAATATATATTTTCAGATCTTTGATAACATATCACAAAATATCAAAAATTAATTGAATGAAAAGAAATACAAAGAACATATTATCAATGAATTTCCTTGAAAAATGCACACACTTCTTAATAGAACAAGTATGTATAATAAAATATGTTTGAAATAATCTACTAGAAATATAACTAGGATTGATTTACATTTGAATTATATAAAATTTATTTGGACATACCAAATTAATATGAAAAATTATACACTTCTACAATAATTTCAGGAAGTTCCAAATTTTCATTTTATACAATTAAGTATTATGTGTTAAAAAAAGTATATTTTTTAATTATATTTCACCATCAAGAAAAATTATTTCCAATAGGATATTTTTTATAGAATAAAATAAGCAAGTGAGAATTATTTTCAAAATGCTAAGCAAAAAGACATAACAAATATACCCAAGACCACCACAACATCAACAAGTATATAAATCAAAACATGCAATAAAGAATACTAATTGAAAATAAGCGAGATCGTGTTTTAGAACCAATAAATGCATTCTAATCCAAAAAAAGACTATACTAAGGAATACATATATACATTAGATTATCTCGCATGTAAGAGTTATGTAATATTAAAACTAGTGTAAAAATTTGGTGTATAGAATAAAATATCAAAATACTGTCAAGGGAATGTAGTCAAATTTAAAATACTACTGATCTTCAGCACTAGGATCAAATTTAGCATACTGATAGTTCACACAATCTTGGAAATTTAAGTGCTCCTGTAAATAAAAATGGAAGAATTATATAATTTTAATAAAAAAATTTCTATATTTCATTGAGCCCCAAGGAGAATTGGAATAAGTATTAAAATAAAACATATTAATAATACAAAACATTGTTTTTTCATTATACTTATTAAAATTTAGTCTTTCATTTAAGTAAATTTTCACAAAAACATTTGCAAAAAAGAAAATTTTGAAGTTGTCAACAATGATAGTGATTGATATTTTAAAACAAAAATATTTTTAATTTTATAGAAATAGAATTAATGAGTAAAACATGAATAAGTAAATTTTCTTTGAATTGAAAATAACTATAAATGTTCAAATTTAAAAAAAAATATTCTACTACTCAAAAAAAAGTATTTATTTCTACATAAAAATAAATAATATAATATGCAAAACTAGCTTTAGTTTATTTCATAACAAAGTACATGTAAAAATGAAATAAAATAATTCCTTTTAAGTTGAAGTTGATTCTCATATTATATAAATACTTACCTTAATATTTAAGATCATTGTTTGTAAACTTGTAGCCAACTCCATAAATTTAGGTCTTTCATCAGAATCAAGTTCCCAACACTGGAGCATCAGTTGGTATCTGGTAAAAAATATGCCTCACATTGTAGATATAAAAATATTTAAAATTAAATAAAAGGCACTATAGACAGTAAGAGCTAAAGTCAATGAAAAATCTCCATTATAAATATCTTAAATACTACAAAAGAATATGAATAATCAAACTTACAAATCATCATAGACACCTTTAGGTTGCGGAAGTCTCATGCCTTGCATCACACGAGGTAATACATCTCTGGAAGGGAGACTGACATAAGGTGAACCTCCTGCAAATGTTCAAAGGAAAGTTTATATAAATAGTAAAGTAATAACAGTTTTAACAAATAAAAACATAGAAAGCTACTTACCCAGTGTTAATATTTCCCATAATAACACAGCAAATGACCATCTAAAATAACAATTATAAATGAAATCTATGGTAAATAAAGTTAAGTTCATTCTGACAGCAGTTACCAATTAAGAATAAGTCTAAGTTACACTGATTAATATTTAAAATTACATGGCAGATGATCAAATTGTTATTACAAAATTTTCATATGAAAATATAATTTTAATCTTAATTTTTGCTAGTAGCAAGTATTTATATAAATATGCAGAAATAATAATATATTAATTTCCCCTTAACTGTGAATCCAGCAATCAACACCATTTATTTATATATAAGTTTATTATTTTTGTTTTATTTATCAAGCCTATAGCATAATTTTAAAGGCTTTTCTAAATTATAAATGAAAATACAATCTGATTATACATTCATAGAATTTATTTGCAAGTTCAAATGTTGATTTACTTCTATTAAAACATATCACTTTCTAAATATTTAAAATTAATTACTATCTCAACTTCAGTAACATTATTTTATTTATTTAATCTTTAATTTCTTATTACTTCAAATTAAAGCTATTAAAAAGTAACTTAGTGTGGCTTACAGTATAATTCTTTATGCGCAATTTCTTTTCGTTCATATTATTAACTTCAATACATACATATTTGCAGATATGAATCCACCAAGAAATGAAGTGAAGAGATTTGTAATAAAAGTACTAATTACTTTGGAAAAGAAAGCACTTTTTAATAAAGAAGGTACTAATTAGTAAAAATGCTTTCTTTTACAAAATAGTTAACACTTTTATTATATTTAACAGCAAATTTTTACAATTAAATGTAATAAAAGTGTTACATTCAATGATGATTCAATAACTGTGATATCCACATGAAATATTTCATGAATATATATTTTTTAAATGAGAGCTTGTTAAGTAAAACATAATTTAGTTCAAATGAAAAAAAATTATTTAAACTTTATTAAAAAATAAAAACAGTATAGGATTGCTTTCATAACCTACAAATGAGTTTGAATTTTAATTAATTAAACTCTTAATATTGTAAAAAGGTAACTTCTCAAAATTTTGACCATAACACTTAGCAGGTACACTTGATTTCACAGGCTGAAGTTATTTCATTAACATCTTTACTGATACTTAAAAATTAGATTTTATATTAATAATAATACAAAGAAATTTTTTCAAGCCATTACATAATTTTTAAAAGATTTTAATTTTTAAGTTCTCAGTAACTTCATATTAGTCTCAGTAAGATCAGAAAAGTGAAGCACCACTTGCCACATTGTGAGTGATTGAGAGGGTAACCACATATGTCCATCACTGAGTTGTTGGAACTTAGTGTGTTTGGGATTTGGCTACCTCAATCAGTGATATCAAAAGTCTTTCTACTGGTGTGGCATGAACGTGGAGAGGAAAGTGACGGCTGAAATGTAGCCTCTTTCCCCATGAATAATAAACAGCTTTATTCGCATAATTAATAAAGAAAAATCCAAATTTTATAACCATGTTTGAATGAAACAGAAAATATTTATTTAAAGATACTCTTTAATTTATTAATATTTCAAACTGTGTAACTTGTAAGCCATATAAAAAATCCTAATGTTCCAAATAATAAGAATTTTTTTATATAAATTATTATCAGCGACTGGATATATTTATACATACAACAATAACAAAAATATGCTATGCAGGAAGAATATGTTTGACTTCTTAAGTAATTCAAAATATATTTAAAACAATTTTAATAGAAAAAATAAATGAAAGAATGAACAAAAACAGTTTTGAAATTAATAGAGAAGTAAAGATAAATTTAAATGAAAGATAAAATTCATGTTGCTATGCTTTTAGGATTGTAGGGAAATATAAATTAAAAATAAATATATAGCATGATAAAAGTATATATAGCATGAAAGATTAAGATTAAATTAATAAAATAATCAAAAATACTTACACATCACTTTTACTTGTGAAAGTATTTAAATTCAAAACTTCTGGAGCTGTCCATCTAGTATACATTAATCTCTATAAAGCAGAAAAATGATTAAGTGCACATAATATTTGTAGTTAAAATATACATGTATCAACGGCAAATGCACACAGTAACATTTATCAAAACTGACAAAAAAAAAGAACTTATGAAATTTAAATTAATAAATTATATATATTTTTTAGTAAATAAATAAAATAATTTCCAGATATTTACAAAAACTATGTAAAACCATATATATTTAACACAATTTAATAATAAAGTTAGATTTCTCCTATGTTCTTAACATATGCAAAATAGCACTTGTACTAAATTAGAGCATACATATTTTCCATAATAAAAATACAACATGCTAAATAGTATCCAAAATGAAGCAGTACATTAATTTAAGATAATAATATAACATTTAAAGAGCATAACTTAGTATGCAGATTCTTAAGAAACAAATCTCATGAGTTTTATGGGTGCCATAAGAATTTTTTTAGGAAGCATATTTACTCGCACATAGAACAAATATTACTCTCATTATTTATTTATTAATTAATTTATTTATTTTATCTAAATAATGTCTAACTACTTACATAAAATATCTTTCAATTATATTTTTGAATAATGGTAGTGAGAAATATTTATAAAAACTAATATGAATATTTTCTGGTTATAATTAGATTCAAAATTAATTTCTTTTGAAATTGATTTTGAATATAATTAAAATCAAATTAAATTAAATGAGTGCACAGACACCTACAATAAATTTCCTTTAAGCAATCTAAATGTTTTTTTAATCCTAATTACTTCAATATTGTATAGAATATTGGTTTCAAAGAGTCAGTTCAAAATTCTCAGAGTTTCCATGAGTTGTACAAACCTTGTTTATTAATGCCATTGATATTTAAAATGATAAGCAATTTAAATGAATTTCATTGACATTTTTACAGAGATTTTATTTTTTTAAAGCTTATAACTTTTCACCCTTCTCATATTAATGCATAAAATATGTAATCAAGAGCTTAACTTGCTAAATCGATTATTTCACTTTTTGAATTTTATTAAGCTTTAATTCTAAAGTTTTATATTTTATATAATTGTATATATTCAGAACAACTACATAAAAAATATCAAAAAATTTAAATAATATAAGATTTGTTAAACATAATATATATATACACTTTTAAGTCATTTTTCAGAACTTTTCGTTTTATGGAGATCATAGACTTGCAACTGAAGCATTCAATTATAGAAAAACGTTTGTTTGGAATAAAACAACTCAGTTATACTTTTTTGTTAACTAACACACACATATATATATATTAAGCATAAAGAAAATTAATTTACATAAATAAAAAAAATTACATAAATTTAAATCCCTTTTCTACTTCATTCAAATAATGCATATAAAATCATAATCATCAAGAAATGAAATAAGCACACTCTTTGCAAATTATTTGACATAAATTAATGTTTTCTATTCAGTTATATAAATGATTTTACATTGGTTGCTATAATTTAACAGTTATGATGGAGAAAAAAAACTTTCACTAAAAATATATATTTTGAATTAATTGAACAGATGCTCAACAATCATAAATATTTCTGCATTTAAAATCAAGACTCATTAATGCTTTCCAAATTTATTTATAAAATGCTTAAAATACAGATGACTATTGAAACATTTTGAATTGTTCATTTTTATAATACAAATTCAAATTTTAAGTGAAACTCCCAAATTACAATCATGCATCAATTATTCCTGTGATGAAGATCCAATAGCAAAAATAAAGTTTCATTTCTACTTAAAAAATTTCCTTTGGTAATATTTCAAAGAAAATGAAGCTTTATGAATTGAAATGTCATAGATATGGATAATTTGTGTGTCCAATTGTCATGACCATTTATAAAATTTTAAAGGATATTTTTATAGACTTTATTAATCATTATTAACTTTGATTGGTTTTTTAATAGTTCTCACTGAATTAAACTAAATTAAAACTTAAGAAAAATAGATTTAAAAATCAAAGAAATCAGAAGCATTTTTGTTGACATATTTTTTTTAAATATATTAAACAGTATAATTTTTTTTCTCTTAAAAGTTTTATTTATTTATTTTTTTTGGATTAATTCGACAATACAATAAATTTATACAATTTTACCACATGGTCACAAGACCTCAATATTCAGGGGAAAACTGTATGTATGCTCAAACCTAGCTAGCAACTACACATCTTATGATTTATAGTCATTTCAAATTTATTTACATTATGTTATAAAGTCTACTTAATATCTAGTTGAGCTAGTAACAACTTAAATTTTCTTTTGGTTCAATTTAATTGAAAATTTCAAAAATATATTTAAGAAAGTGATAAAACTTTTGAACAAAAGAATAATGTTCAAAAGAAATTAAAAATTTTTAGGAGTCAACTCAAAACTCCATAAGTGTCCAGGTCCCTGCAAAAAATATCAATTAATAGGAGTTGTATAACCCCTGTATTATATTTTAATACATTATTAATCCTAATTTTAGCTTTCCTGAAGTTTCATAACAATATGTTTAACTTTAAAATGAATGTTACTTTATTTTTTCAGCAATCTACCATATTTTTAAAGTCATTTACAACATCTTCTAAATGTTTTTTTTTTTAATTTGATTTAATAATTTTACTAAGCAGAATTTCATGGATGTGAATTACATCAAAACTAAACTAGTTTAGTGCATTACATATATAAACATAATCTACTTTATAACATAAAAATTTAAATTACAAATTTATGGATAAAACGTTATGATTTTGTTCAGTTAAAAAAATAATAAAAATTAAATAATAGTTATTACTTATTATAAAATATATTTTCAATAGAATTCATTTATATCATTAAATAAATTTTCAGTAAAAGAGAAACGCTGATCATTTTCATAAGTAGAACAACTTAAAATTATCTCAGTATTGAGAAAAATATAGTTTCTTTAATACGCAATTCAACTCCTGGGTGATGTAAAAACCCCATGAATTTTGAAGAAACAAAAATCCATTGAATAAATTATAAAAAATACAAAGGAAATATATGACATAAATACAAAGGAAAATTAACCTTTCCAAGTGGATTATAATATCCAAGTCCAAAATGAGCAACTTTAGGTGTAGAGCCTTCAGTAATAAGAACATTTCTTGTTGACAAGTGACGGTGTAAAATCTGTAAAAATAAATGCATTAAAACCAATGAATTTAAATGCAAATATTAAATAAACAAGAAAAAATAAAAGATGTTAAAAATAAAATAAAAAAAGAGAGTTTGTTTATAAAACCAAAATATGCAAAAGAAAATTAATGTAAAAATGATTATTAATTGTATAGTTTATTTAATAGAAATTCTACAATGAAAAGTTTTTAAAGTTCCCAATTTGATAGGCAGTTTACCAAAAAGTGTAAACTTAAATATAATAAAAAATATAAAGGGGTCACTTCTGATATATCGCAAATTTATGAAAAAAAATAATATTTAAATCTGAAAATCATTAATTCAAATGACATTCTTTCCTAGAGTAATACATACAGATGAAAACAGTAATTTTAAAAAATTAGTTTGAATTGGAAATTCTACAATTTGCTGCAGAGGCAGATGCAAGAAAGAAAATAACAATTATGATTTTTTGTCAAGAAATATAGCAAAAAGACATAGTATAAGGTTATATGAAATGCAAATAAATAGGAGTTAAAGAATTTTAGTACATTTTGTTTTTAAGATAAACATGTTTCGAAGGTTTAAAGAAAACAAATAAAGGATTTTAATAACTAGCGAACTATTAGACACACTGAAGTAAGATTATTAAAAATAGATTTTTGGCATTCATTATTTAGTATTTGCATATTATCAGGTGCACCATTTTCCCTTAAAAAATGTTGCACATTCTTTTTTTCAAAATATGAAGGAAAAATAGACAAATTTTATTTTTAATTCATATTGAAAGTGTTTAATAATAAATTGAAAATTTGCATATGATCCAAGAACAAAAAAGTGTAAATTTAAATATAATAAATTTGAGAATAATATCAAAACTGCAACATTAGGAGTAATTTTGTTTATGGAAACAGTCAGAAGAATAATTAAGTACCTATTACCTTTATCATTTCAAGATGATGAAAACAACCCCCCCCCCCTCCCAGGGGAGGGGAAAAAAAGTTTTTTTTTAAATTATTTTTAACTTAATTATATGTCACAAGCTTACAAAGATAATACATTGCTGTTATAGGTAAGAGGAAACAAAGAACAATCTCAATAAATAGCCATGGATGAAATGGACATTAAAACATTATCTATCATAACTGTGTGAAGAAAAATACATGATAAAGAACTAAATGACTGTAATTATTTATATTTACAAATGAGATGACATTTACTCGCAGATTTTCAGTTGGGGCATCTTTCATTAATATGCACATCTACTGATAAGGTTCTGTAATGATTTTTTGCTATCACAAATAGTCTTACATATATATAACCCAAATATAAGATTTTATTTTGAAAGTTAATCCAATTTTTGTTTCAATAGATTGTTAACTGTTAGACAATCTAATTATTTCACAATTAGATATTTAATGAGTTTATAAGCTGAAATGAAATTCATATTTTTGCTACAGCAATAAATTTTACAATTTATACCATAAGACATATTTTTTACAATCTATAACTTTATTTTATTTAAAAAATTATTTGACATGAATTTATAACCATAATATGTTATGCAATTTTTTAAATATTGGTCATATCTTATGTGTTATGCATTTTATTAATTCAATCCCCTTACTCTATAAAACAATCTGTAAATTCCAAATTATTCAATCTTTATGTAGTTTGACTTTTGAAAACTAAAAATAATGTAAATTTAAGAAATGTAACAAAGCAACTATAAAAATTTCATAAAATTTTTTCAAAATTTAGAAATACAAATTTAGATTTTATTTTCAACATTTGTCAATTTTTTAATGTAAATAAGTATATATTACTTTTTTTTAATCAATGAAAAGTGTACACCAAAGTTAAATCCATTTATGATTAAAAACTATTAGGGAAATTCTGTTATAAATATACCAATAAGCAAAATTAATACAAAATTTAAAAATAGTTTAAAATTCATAAATTATTTTTCTGTCAACAAGTTTGGAATTAAAAAAAAATTCTAAAATTTTTTCTAAGAGACCTAAATATAGTCAATATAAAAATGGAAACAAATTAAAATATTAATTACCAATATAAATATTGAAAAGTTGATGCTAAATTGTTTTGTTGATTTATTTTAATCAGAAATTTTATGTAATGAAGATAAAATATACTATTCGTTTTCAATGCAAAATCCAATAACAAATATTTTAATAAACATTTCAGGGAAATTCATTTTTTAAGAAAAAGTATATTTGTACAATTTTTAAAACTGATAGTTGAACAGCTTTGAAAGACCAACCACTAAACATGTACAAGTTAATGCGTACAAAAATGTAGTGTTAAGAGCTCAGAAGGATTATAAAAAAAATCCCTTCAGATTATGCATAGATAAGACTTGGAAATAGATAAGGTATAGAAAATTTCATATTTTAATATATTTTTAATATTTCAATAAAAGTTCTTACTCCTCTATCAGCAAGATGAGCCATTCCTCTTGCCACTCCAGAAGCCAATTCTAAAAGTAATGGTTCTGATAAATTAGTTACTTTTCCACCAGGTTGTTGGCGACTTCTAAGAAGCAAACCTCTCAGTGAAGATGGATGATGCTCAATTGCAACTTGAAGTACATCTTAAAAAATGAGATATAAATCTAAGTTATAAGGCTCAACATTATTCCTATTTCTCTAAATATTTCAAGGCATGTATTTTCAAATAATAAAAATGTTCAATGTCACTTTCAAAAGGTGATTCCTCAAAGTAATTTTAAAAATATTTTCAGTGTTTTATATTTGAAACAATTACACACGAAAATACTCTAAAATTTTTAAAATGTTTAATTTGAAACTATAGTAATTTATCACCCCAAAAAACAAACATTTTACATAAAAAAATCATTTGTTAGTTCTAAAATAAATTGAAAACAAGCTAATTCCATTCATTTTACAGGTATTTTATAAATTTAGGTCAACTGTTTCTTATTAGAAAAAGTTCGGAAATATTTTTATTTAAACAAGTTTGACTAGAGAACAAAATTTTATTATATTCAATAATATCAAAAGAAATCATTACATAAAATTTTAAAATGAAAAAATGAAATTTGAATGCCATCAACAAAAGTTAGCAAATTTAAAAAAGTTATTTTGTCACTTTGTTCTTTCTAAGAAGTATGCATCATAAAATTAGATAACTCTTTGCAGCATTAAACTTTAAAAGTTAAAAAAAAATTATTCCTTTTCTTTACATTAAAATAATTATTCCCTTTAAAATCTATCAAAAAATTTAAAAAGATTTCTTTACATAAAAGTATTAAAAAATAATTGCTTCTAGCTTAGGTAAAATAATTATTAATTTTAATATTTGAAATGAGTTTTTAAAAGAATAGGAAATATCGTGTTTCATTTTTAGAAAAATAATAAAGTAATATTTAAAATAAAACATTACAAATATGATGAAACAAGGACAAATATGGACAGACTGGGTTACAATAAATGTTGCACAATTTATGACAACCTACATACTTTATAATAATAAATTTATTCCAATTTGTCAAAACTAAGAGTTAAAATAATTATCTTGCATTGCATTAACAAAAGATTTTTAATACAATGTAATCACATGAATAAGTCATTCTTTATGAAGCTGTATTTTCTGAAAATCAATTTTTGACAGCACTAAAGAACATTAAATTCTCTAGAAGATTTTGAGAACATTATTTGTGCATTGTGATTTTATGTATATGAGATTTTGTGTAAGTTTTTCTTAAACGTTTTTCCAGGGTAGTAATTTTCATAATAATTTCAATTTTAATCATAATTTCTCAAGCTTTGATAATACATGAAATAAAATTCAAACATATTATTAAAAATTTATAAATATTTTATCCAAACATTATCAGACATTAAAAAAGTATAAAGAAAGGGAAGTTTATGATTTACCCATATATTAATATTTTAAAAGGGAAAAATAATTTTATATGTATAACAATATAAATATATATATACATATATATTTGATTTTATGCTGCATATAATTAAACACACAAATCAGATATACCTCTTTCATCACATGCTCCAATAAATTCAACAACATTAGTATGCATGTTAACTCTAGATAACAAGTCAAGTTCACAAAGTAAATGTTTGTGCTCTTTTTCCAGTAACAAGGAAGGAGCTGTAAAAAATAATCATGATTAAAAATGTGTAAAATCTAAATGAAAATATGAAAGAAAACAGGTACATATATATAAACAATAGTTGTAATAATAAAAAAAAAAAACTTATCAACAGGATTTTTTTCGAAGAATCTAAAAATTATTTTCTATAAACACAAAAAGACTTTTGTTACATTACCTTTATTCTATAACATTAAAACGTTGCAAATAAGTTATTTAAAAATTGTTTGATAATATAAAAATTATCAAACAATTTTTAATTTATATGTATAACAATATAAATATATATACATATATATTTGATTGGATTAAATTTTCTTCATACATACACACATGCCCAATGCATGTAAATATATCTACTAAATATTTTTTATTATATTATATTACAACATTTTTAATCAAAGAGAAATATATTAAAATTCTTTATCAATGCTCTGAAATTAGCATTTGCATGTTTTTTTTTCAAATAATTATAACTTTTATTCAAGTTATTGAATATATGAAATGCAGAATAGTTCAGCTTAAAATTTCAACGATAATCAATAAGTTATTGACTATTCAATCAAATTAAAAGGTTTTGAGCAATAATATAAAAAAGATATTAGAGCATTTTAAAGAATATCAATACTTTCACATTTAAATTCATTAAATTTAGTTGAAATTCTTTTTTTTTTCCAAAATTGACCAACAACTTTATTTTACTTTATTTATTATTATTACTTTATAGGGAGATAAGTAAACTTAAAATAGAAAAAACTCAATAAAAGTTAAATCAAAAGTTTAAGTAATTTTCTTTAAACTGCCAATATGCAGTACAAATCAAAGTTGTCATCTTTAAATAAAGTATTGTAAATTCTCAAAGTATAAGATTGTCTAATCTTCCAATCAATATAGTTGAGTAATTTATACTGAATTAATCTGTAACTAATAAATAATGTTTTTTTATCTAACTATTAAAGAAAAAGTATTAGATTACAAAAGTAGGAATGTGTTTAAGTGAATTATAAATTCAATAAATTTTCATCATATATCATATGTTCAACACATAAAAATTCTACTTCAGAAATAAATCTTGAATGATCTAAATATCATGGCAATATTTAAGTTTCTTAATTCATAGAATAAAAGAAATTATACAATACTTATTTACTCAAATGAATATTTCTTCGCAATATCTATAATAATGAATTTTCAATTAAGTGTAGGGAAGATAAAGCTATTTCTTTTCTTAATTCCTTTAGAACACATTTTAAATTAATGCTATTATAATTAAAATGTATGCTATTTTCAGTACATAATGAAACCATATTTTGATTAATATAAAGTATACTTTTTTTTTTTATCAAAGCAGGATATATACATTTCAAGGGAAAAAAATTCCAGATTTAAAAAAAAAACTATAATTAAAATTTTTCCAAATCTCATTATCACATAATATTTTGTTAAAAATGTTCAATAGACTAATTATATATATTTAACAAGCATTGGTTTCAATTATTTCTTTAAAAAATATTCCCTCCTGTAAATATATATATAAATGTATTTATTACTATATTTTAAGTCATAAAGATAAATATTTGTAAAAATTACTATGAATATTTTTAACTAAAATTAGATTTAAAATAAATAATTATTTTAAAATAAATTGCCTACAGCTATAATTCTTTATATTAGTTACAGTAGATGATGCTCATTTTGACAAACTCATAAGGACTGGCAAAATTGTTCTTACAATCAAAAAAAATTCATAGAATAGAAAAATATAAATGGAAGATTTTAAAGTTATTTTATTTATTTATTTTTTTATTTATTTATTATTATTATTTTTTTTTTACAAAACTGCACTTTTTATAAATAAAATACTATTAGAAAAGAATTATGAAGTATGCATAATATAAGAGACTCATACAAAATTTAATTCATACTTAAGAATAATTCTTATTTTCACTAAATGATGAAAAAGAAATCATTTGTATTAAATTATAGTTTTACAAAACATTTTTCCAATTTTTTCAATGCAGGAAAACATTTTACTACTGGGTGTGTGTGTTTCTCTGGGGGGAGGGGGGAGAAACCCCAACTTTTTTAGCAATTTGTTTTCTTGTTTTGCAAATGGTCACAGCACATTTTTTTTCTCAATATTTTTTAAACATCAGAATATTTGTTTTCATTCTCATTTGCTACATTCTCAATTATTTAATGATCCAATAACTTTTATATACAAATTAAATCTAAGTCCATATTTAAAAACTTCTGAAATGAAATTTTGGTCAGTTATGGATTTCTGTCAATGTTCCTGTATGAGTAAATAATTTCCACATTAGTAATCAAAGTCTTATAGGCCTTCTTCAGTAACAGTGGTCAAAGTCTGCATGTTAGAAGGATCTAAATACCAAATTTTTTTTTGGCAACATTATTTAAAGCATAGATTGAGAAGTACATGGCACATGCAATGTCAATTTTATAAGGTAATTCCAAGACATGAATACTCATTGTAAAAGTTGCAATGAGAAAATAAGATATTTGCACTTGTAGCTATTGATTATATTCTCATCCATTGACAGTAAGATTGGAATTAAATTTGGTGAGACACTGCACGTCAACTGCTTAAAAAATATGGCATTTCAGGATCAGTAATGCAGTTAGTTTTCTATGATTAAAAATATTAATGATTTTATTATAAAATGTTGAT
Source organism: Latrodectus geometricus (assembly GCA_026290005.1). NCBI lineage: Eukaryota > Metazoa > Arthropoda > Arachnida > Araneae > Theridiidae > Latrodectus > Latrodectus geometricus. The sequence continues at coordinate 304,864 of JAPDSC010163808.1, forward strand.
CCAAGGTAAAATTAGATAATAATAAGCACAAATAAAAGATACATGAAAATAAGTTTGCAAGAAAAAGATTTCTTAAAATTTTAGTTTGTAAATAGAAATTAAAATTATCATTCCAGTTATAAGCCAGCCACTAGTTAGTAAGTTAGAGGTTCATAAAAATTGGCATCTACTATATTAAAAATAGCACATAACAGCCCTTCAGCAGATTCCTAGTCCTTATAATTAATTCAAAAATAAAGTAGAATTCCTTGCCAAAAATAACTGTTTTTCAAACTTGCAACAGTTGTTTTTCTCCTTGTCTTTTTGGTAGTTAGATGAACAGACTGAGAGGAAAATGAAAATAAAGGTATTTCTCACACATAATTTTGAACAAATCTAAAATGAAGGAATGAAAATATTTTCCTATTGTTGCTTATTCTAATGAATTTTATTAGGCTGTTAAAGGATTCACTTCCAATAATGCTAAAGGCTGGTGTAGGAAAAATTTTTTAAGCTAGTTTGTACTGCTTCTATCCACAAATTTATTGTGCATTAAATGCTCAGCAAATTTGTAAATAAATTGTTTATATTTTATCATTATTTGGCTTCTTATTTCATTATATGGTTCTCATAGATATTACTATTAATCAAAATTATCTTTTACCTTTATAATTAAATAATCATTATCACATAGGAATGAGCAATGCTAAATTGAATGTTGCTCAGATTGAGGAAGTTTTTTAAGGAAGTTAAAATCGAAGATCCTTAAATAATGATGTAAAAGCCTACATTCAATTTAACAAATAAAAAATGCAATTCATCTTATTATAACTGTAAATTATAAAATAGCATTAATAGAAATATATTTTGTTTTAAAACTTGCAACTAAAAAAAATCAACAAAGTTGGCCAATAATAAATAAAATACATGTTACTGATCCTAAAATATTTTTATATTCAAGTAGTATAATGTAAATAATTCACATACTACTTTTTGTAAAATAAATAATATCAATTCTAAACTTACATATTTGATTTAAAATAAACTTACACTGACTGCATATTTAAAAAACTTTTTAGTTTGCTTTTATATGTATAAAACAATGTTTTCAAGTAGCTAGTACTAGTAGTATTTAATAAAATATTCTTGATAGATTATCCTCCAATGAAAGTAATAAGATGCCACATACATAAAACCATTTCTGTTGTTCCTACGTTAAACTATAATTTTATTTCTTCAAAATGAAATATTTAATTATTTCATTACTTTCTAAGAAACTTTTCAACATAAAAATTAGAAGCAATAAAAGAATCAATACCTTTTTTTTTTCCTTTTTTTTTAATTCTCCTTTGCTACCTTCAATTTGGAAAAATAAAAATAATTTCAGATGAAAAATATACATTTTTTGTTTGGGATAAAATCATGCATTTTCTAAAGAACAATTCTCAAAATACAGAAAGTAAATTTAACTTGGTCTGCTTTATTAACCAGGTGCTTGAAATTCACCAAGTTCTATTTTAACTCATCTAAAGAAACTATTTAAGTGGTTGAATAGCTTCTTCACATCTATACTATCCTTCTTTATAATATTTGCTTTTTGAATTCATCAAATATATATATATATATATATATATATATATATATATATATATATATATATATATGAATGTATGTATTCAAATGAAGAAAATGCATTGATTTCTCATACAGAAATTGCATTAAAACATTGTTGCTTGATAAGATTGTAATGATGCCACAAATGCTGATAAATGTTTATCAGCACATTTTCAACTTTAATAGAGATTGAATTGTAATTTAACAGGATTGTAGATAGATACAGTATAATATTATAGCTTATCAGTCAAGATAACATTACTGTTTGCAGAATGTGGAATCAGTAAGTTCAAGATGACCCATTAATTCTATATTCTGCAAACTGAAAATTGTGAAATTAGTTTGTTTTTCACTCAATAGTTGTTTGTATAAAAAGGCAGAGACTTACATTTTAAAATTGAGTCTAAATGACTACAAAATCTATGCACTAAATGGGAATCAAATTCATAAGTTATTAAAAAAGGGTCAAACAAAACTTTTTGCTACTAACATGACAAATATTAACTTAGATCTCAGTAACTTAATATCCTAAATTCAAAATTCATTTGACTTGATTCGTTTCCCAATCAACAATCCTTTTTCATATGAGGGCTAGTTGGACCAGGATCTACAGTTTAAAGTGAATTCTGAACCATTATATTTATACCTCAAGTAGGATTAAAACCTACTAACTATTGAATCATGAGCAGAATGTTGATCATTTGGCTGCTAGCTCAGATTAACAGTCACAAAAACATATTAATTGTATGTTCTTAATAGATTATAGTTGCACCAGCATGCTTCTCTGTATCTAGTCCAGAATTGGGTTCTACCAGTAACATGGAAGCAAACTGTGAAAAAAAATGGGTGGGAGTTTTCATAGTTTAGAAAGCAAGGATCAAGCAACAGAAGCTCTAATACTTGACCTATCACCATCAGAGGTATCATTTTCCTTGGAGGATACAATGACCATGACATTTAATGTGCCCCAGCTGCCTTTAATAAACATAACAGATCTTTGGTTAAGCTGGGATTCAAACTCATTACCTTCCGATAAGGAAAACGACAACTTAACTAATCAGGTTAGGTTTGTATAATCATGCTATGAATTTTAATCACAAATTGGGATCAATTGTGAGACAAGTTTTTGAATACAGAGCCCAACATCATTTGCTGAAGCATGAACAGCCAGCTGTGACCATGACCATGTATTACCTTTGATACATCACATAGTAGCAAATTCTATAATATGGTCACCTAAGAATGTGAGTGCAAAAAAGAATTAGTGTCATGTTTTCAAATGTATAGTGGTTCAATTTACATTAATATAATAATCACAACTGTATTTTGGCAGTTCTGTAGAAAATGCACTTTACAAGCATGCATTCAACATTATACAGGCCTTTTAATCACAGTGATTGTGTTCGGCATTATTAGATACACATCTTGACCCTCACTGGTTTGATTGACAGCATTTTGGACAGTAATCACTATATTTCTGCAAAGTTCAGATCCACAGTCCTTATCTTTTATTCAAGTCATACGAATAGCTAAATTTCAGCAACACAATACTTGATTACATTAAGATTTCCTTTTTTATTATTTCTTACAATGGCTCTTATTATAAAGAATAATTTTTTTATTCTTTCTTACAAAGAATACATGGAAATAATTGACAAAACACCTTAACCGTTTGAGTGCGGAAGAGTTTTCTTATATATAAACATAACATAACAAGTGAAGCGTGATATCGCTTTGCCACACTCAAATGGTTAAAGAAATATAATCCAAAAAGTGTTTTTTTTTTCTTCAACAAATTTGATTTTATTGCGAGGAACAAACGACCCTTGAATATTTAACTTTCTTTCAACCTTGTATGTGAGAATAATTTCAAATGAAAAATTTATAATGTTTGAAAAATATTAAATCTAAGATTACCATTTTATTTATAATGTTAAAAACTAGATAGTTTAACATTGTATCTGATGTGAATTTATTGGGAATCAATTGTTAATTGAAGTTATAATATAAAGTTTTTAAAAACAGGATTATTATAAATGAGATAAAAAATATGTATATATATATAATTAATTGATAGATTAAAACACAGTTATTGTGTCAAATGTAATTCTTTTATTTTATAGCACACAAAAACACAGCCAAGAGCTGGCCTAAAACCATGAATTTATTAGTTAAAAAATTTCATTAAAGATCAATTTAACCAGTGATTGAAATGCAACTCATTTTTATGATTTCAGCAAATGATTAGTCAGAAATTTCCCAACAATAGGAATATTATTTTTCAAGAAAAAACAAAAGCTGACTTTTTTTTGAACAAAAAAATTTTCACTTGAAAGTTATGAGACAGATTTAATTCATAATATTTAATGTAAACACATTACCAACATTAAAATTATATTTCATGGAAACATTATAATAAAAACATTAATTTCTTTCATTTATTCTTAATTTCTACAATGCACAAAGTTGAACTCAATAAGGAAAAATTGATTAGAATCAGCCTCATTTATTAAAAGAAATATAGGGAAAAGAGTTTTGGCTGAAGTGTCAGAATCAACATATTTTACTTTTTATTATAGAGATATATACTATTCTTCACTAAATTTGTATTTTCAGTACAGTTAAGAAGACTGGATGAATTTGAATTGTCATTCATAATATACTCAATTTCAAAATAAAAATTATATTTACTCATAAATTAAAAAAAAAAAAGAATAAAACATGTAAAAGTAATAAAAATCGACTCCATGAATGTAAATCTAAAGAATATTAAGAACAGGGGAAAAATATTGGTTACAAACCAACAGATATTTATAGATTGCAAATATAGGTTTTATACTAATTTAAACTATATAATATGTAAATATGTAATGATCTCAATAATTCTGAAGAGAAACTTATGTAATTTACTGTCAAACCTATTTTTATGTTGTATAATAGAAAATTTTACAGAAAAGTTTACAAAAATTTCAGAAAAAGTACATGAAAAAGAAAACAAGTTTGTCTATATTTCAAAATTATGTATGCAGGTACATAGCTACAAATCTTTAAACTGAAACAGAAATCTAAATCATTAATTCATTGAGTAAGATATATATGCAGATTACTGAGTAAGATATATATATAAGCAGACATTTTATTTAAAACTCAGTAACTATTGGGTTTGTTATTTTCCAGTTCGTAGTTTTTTAAAAAAATATGTTGATTTCAAATTTTAAGAACGTTTCTGTGATTTTTTGTACATCTCTAATAAAAAAAAAACATAAAAAAAAATATTTAACATCTTGAGAATCTATAACATAAAATTTACATTAAAAACTTACCTTGCATATACTGCACAATGCAAGGAATAGCCTGGTCTTTCCTACGGACAACTCCTTCACGTACTTCACCAAACTGACCAACTCCTAAAACAGTTTGATGCACATCTAAATTACTTTTGGGAATTTGCCAATATTTTTCCCTCAAATTTTCATAAATTTCAGATAAATCAGCATCATCATTTATTTGAAGCATTCCTGGTACAAAACCATTTTCATCCTAGACAAAATATTTAAATTATATTTTCTAAAGGAACAATATAACTTAAAATTTAATTTCTAGAATAAAATGTTAATTTATTTTTAACTGATATTTTGTAAGCATGTAACTCTAACAAAATATATTATATAAGTCATAATTTTCCTATGATTTATATCTTATATAATTGTGAATAATGAAATTTATTAAATATGAATTTAAGGATAATAGTTTATGAGCAATTGTTAAAGCTGTCTTATATATTATTAACACAACAAAAACTTTCTTTGAGAAGTTTCTGAAAATCAACATATTTCCAAATGTGTGAAAAACACTTAAAAAAAATTTAAATAAATAAAAAAAATTCAAACAATTACATCGTTTTAATATATTTAAATACACAATATAATTTTAAAGCAAATTGCTATTTTCATATTTAAATAATGCAGACATTTTCTTTTTATACAATTGAAATAATTTTGAGTTGAATTAACATAAAAAAATGTTCTAGACTTAATTATAAAAAATTGAGACATAATAATTTATTTTTTTGCAAATGATGAATTTGGCATAAATAAGCAATGACTGATTTCACATTTTTTGACTTCCTTTTCCTAAGTCAACTATACAATCACACAAAAACAACTAAAAAATAATTCATATTTCAATTAGTTCATCCTTTTAGAGGACTCAGTTAAAATATTTGATTATAATTTAACAAGAGACTTAAACAAATCCAACAAATTCTTAAAAAATGATAACTGCTTTTATTATAATGTAGAATAAGCTAACCTAGTGAAAATGATTTCTTTCACAGAATTTTATAATCACTTGATTTATTTAAACTATCTTTAAGACACACAATCTTGAGGAAATTTAATTAAAGCTATGCAATTTACTTTAACATACATCTCATAATCTTTCTTTGAATATTTATATAATAAAAGAACAGAAATATATGACTCTTTTTAAAATACATTAATCTTTGAATTATTTTCTCAAAACATTTTTTTATAGATTATGCATTAATTCCTATTTTATTAGTGATGATCTATATAAATATGAGTATAAATAAAAAAAATGTTTTATAAATCAAGAATTTTGTAACAATTCCAGAATTAGGAAATTAAACTGTGCTGAAATTTAAGGAAAAATACAATTCTGTATATTTTTATGGATTACAAAATCTAACAAAAGTGATGATCTAACAAAACTAATGATCTAGCAGAATTAATTTTCTCTATGTCCAAAGATAAAATTATTTCTTATTTTAAATTATTATAAAAGAAAGAATGTCAGTCTTAATTAAAAGTCAACTAAATATTGCACAAAGTTTTCTCATATAAAAAACTAAATTTATTAACAATTTTTTTTAATTGTCACAGAAAAATTCACAAAATGTGTGACAATTTTTTTTTTTTTTTTTTTTTTTTTTTTTTTTTTGAAATTTTATTTCTTAATTAATTGATTTTTTAAATGATTGCATAAATTGTTTAAATAAACAGCAGCTTAACATTCTTATAATTGAAATAAAAAAATAATATCAAAAAAATTAAATACTTGTAAATAAATTTTTCTACAGTAATATCAACATAATATAGTATATTTGAATTTAAAAAAAACATACTTTTTCTTGATGAAAGCTATCACTCAGATCCGTAAGCTTGCAAAATATCATTGTAAAAATATTAAATTTAGTATAATAAGCAAATTTTCAAAATTTAAATCATTCAATACCATTTAAAATATAATCACTACTTTGATGAAAATTTGACATTCTAAATAAGATATTTCTATCAAGTTCATATATATTATTAAAGTTACTTGTTAGAAACTGATTGCATTAATAAAACATAAATAATAAATAGCTCAAAATTTATATATTCTCACATATGCATATTTGCTCTTACTTTGATTGGCTAATTCAACAAAATTTACTTGAAAATTAGTCATTTTTTAATTAATAATAATCAACAGGAAATGATAAATACTATTTTTTGTTGAAACAAAAACATATATTGAATAAACCCACACTCTTCTTTTCATTAACCTTTTATATTTAATAATTGAGTAAAATCCTATGAGCCAACTCATGTTTGGCACAATTTCCAAGTTTTGTGCCAAGCGCAGCATAGTTATATAGCCAATCTAAATTATGTCACTTCACCCAATTTCTGGTTTTTAAAATTCTAATTATATCCAAACTCGAACTTTGAAGATTGCAATCTCATGGTATATTGAATTTCAAATGTTAAAATTTAAAATATTTCATTATAATTACTCACAACAAAATAATTAAAATACAAATAAATAGTAACTAATTTTACAAAGATTATATATTAAAAAAACAAATAAAAATTTAATATCACCCATTCTATGATGGGAAACAATCAGCAATGAAGCTAAATATACAATGTAAATAACATACATTTATGAAAACTGATTTTAAATTAACTGGGCAGTGTAACAATATCTATCACTGACATAACCGGGCAATAAAACTAAAAATATAGCATAAATAAAATACACTTTTATGGAAATTTGGATTTTAATTAACTGAGCATTAGTGATCACATTAAGAAACATCAGTGAAATGGAATCTAGCCCTGGAAAGAATTGAGTAATAAAGCTAAATCAATAACATGAATAAAACACGCTTTTAGGAAAATTTGGATTTTAATTAACTAGGTAGTAGCACCCATGTTAAAAACCAACATTGAACCTAACCCTCGAGACTTGGCCAATAAAGACAAATTAATAATGTAAATAAAATATTTTATGAAAAAAATTGTTTTTAATTATATTACCAAACATATAATTTTATGAAAACTTGGAATTTAAGCCTTAAAATTCACTTTAAATCAATATCAAAACATATACTAAATAATTCTACACAATGCTTAATAAATTACATACAACAGCAATTTTTATCAAATAACTCCTAAACTTGTACTCATCTAATTATTACTTGCAGAAGAATTAAAAAAACGCTTATCAATTTATTACTATCAATACCTTCTACTTCCACTAAAATTCAAATTTGAAGTACTTTAAAACAATTTAACTTCAAACACTTAGAATTCAATTTAAAAAAACAACTTCAAACACTTAAATTTCAATAATAAATGAAAATGGATAAACTAAAATTTCAAACAAATTTCATGCATGCTCAAATCAGGTTACGTCATAAAATCACAAGAATACATTTTAGAGCAGTAAACCAGTTTAACGCATTTATCACTGAGATGATTCCTGCGACTTAGACAATTAATAATTGCATTTAAACTATTAATATATAAAATATTTTCAAATAACCAAAACTGTATTTTTTTCAAATGAATAATACTATTGTAAATATTAATAAGATAATTTTATAAAATATTTTCATTTATAAAATGTTTCATTTTTAACACTTAAACAAAAATTATATATCATGAATCACTATAATTGGAACTAATAATAACATCAAAAAAGATAATAGATTTTTTATATATATATTATTAAATTAATTTAATAATATATATATAAAAAATGAAGATTTAAACATCTTAAATTTATAAATGTATCACCTAAAATATTTAATAATATATAGAATGAATTATGTAGGCATATTTATTCAAAAAATGAGTTTAAATTGGTCTTTTAATAAAAATTTTTATGAAATAATTAGCCATTTATTTCAAAAATACCCTCCAAAATCACAGAAATTCCTTCTCAAAAGCTATGTAACATTAACAAATCAAAAATTTATAAAGTAAAGAAAACTATAATATGTTAAATGGTATATTACATAAATTAGCAAATAAAAATCCATAATTAAACAGTATTTCTTACTGCATCAGAGCCATGTACTTTTAAAACCATTTCATCAGAAGGCCTTCTTTTGCCATAATGCTTTCGAAGTAAAATATAAATAATAACCGAAATGACAAGAAGAAATCCAAACACCCCAATTGCAGCCGAAAGCATCACAGACAGCTTGGAACTTGTTTGAGCTAAAAAATTGTAAATAAAAGTGTAAAGATTTTTGCCAATTATAAAAACAATTTCATACTTTACCATAAAAACTATTCATTTTTATATGCTTTTAAATCAGAAATTTTTTTTTTCATTTAAAGAAAATAAACAAATTATAAATGGAGTTATCTAATAACATAAATACAAAAACAAGTCTTTACATTTTATATTTAAATATAAAAGTATATAAATCGTTATAAATTTTAAAATACCAATAAATTTCCTATTTTTTAAACTAAAATTAAAGTTTGTATAGGATGGAATTTTTTTTATAAACTATATTTAAAAATTTTATATGGAAAATAAAAAAATCAAATTCTATGGCAAATACTTTTTGATATTGAGTCAATAACTAAAATATTAAATTACTTTAAAAACTTCAACCATCAGTCCATTAATTCATATTGCAAAATAAGCTAAAAAAACTGAGATAATTATTTTTTACAAATGCAAATTTCTAGCAATTGATAGAACTGAAATATTTAAAAAATTTTCTTCATTTTTATTTTCAAACAAATCTATTTTACTTGTGATTAAAAGATAAATAAAATAAATTACAACCAAAATTAAAAAATATATTTTTTATTTTTTAATAATAAAAATAAACTAGCATAAATAAAATTCAAAATTATCTTAAAATAAGAATCCTAATAAAAAAAAAGGAAAGTGAAAAAACATGCAACATAAATTAATATTAATGTTAACTAATTTAGGCCAAAAAATATCAGATTTGATAGTAAAAGAATATAAGACAAAATCAAATAACAATTTATATTTTTATCTATTTTAAAATAATTTTGATAAAAATCATTTGATAGAAATATTTTAAAAATATAAATTCTTGCTAATATTCAAAAATTTTGGATAGAATTGGACTGATTTATCAAGTACAAAAATATATAAAACAGAAAAGAAAAAATATATAAAACTTCACATAAACATATATTTTCACATTTATGACTAAATATTTTGCTTTTTTTGTAACGGAGAACTGTATTATTACATATTAAAGTTCCCCATTACAATTGAATTGCGAATTTAAATTATACGCAGAAGCAAGTTAAAATAATATAATATGCTAATTAAAAAGTTTTTTTTAGTAAAATATATAACTGATTAAAGATTAATTTAGTTAAATAAGTTTTATTTATGTTTACAATTACAGACATAAATTCTTTTAATAAATGGCTCATTAAAATAAGAATCCTGACAACAAAAAAAAGAGAAAGAAAGAAATAACATGCTACATAAATCAATTTTAATGTAAAATAATGTAAGCCAAAAAGTATCAAATCATTGAGTAATATGAGATATCAAATTAATTGAATTTTAATTGAATTTGATAGTAAAAGATACTATGATGTTAAGCATACAGCAAGAGCAGTTACCTAAATTTTAAATTATTTTGTACAATATTAATTATGATAAACTTAATCATACTGTGGCAAAATATAGAATTAACTATTTATATCAAAACATTCTGATGCAATTTCAGCATTTGAAAAGATAATTTTATGAAGATTTGACTTTCAAAGTGCAAAATTCCATTTATTAAAATTGAAAAAATGAGCAAAAGTCAAAATTTTTATGGAAATACATTAAAATAAAAACAAAATTATCTTCATATTATTCTTCCTGTAACAAACCCAGAATTGGGCTCAACCAGTTATGTGGAAATAGAGGAGTGACAGTCTTCCTAATTTAAAAGCAGATACCAAGGAGAAGATCTTTCTCTACTCGACTTGCCAATCCCAGGAGTATCATTTCACTTGAAGGATATTGTGAACATGACTTATTTAATGTGCCCCAGTCGCCTTCAGTGAATACAACGAATCTTCAAGTTAAGTTAGGACTAAAACTCACTACTTTATGGATAATGAGAACAATGTCCTAACCAGCCAGAGCCTGTGGTTCTCATTTTCAGACTTTTATATGTGTATATATAAATGATATATTTTATATTTTTCAGTGATTATTCAAATTTGAAAGACAAATTTTAAAAATTACGTTCAAATAAAAAGTTATTTCACTTCGAATGTTGGAATACTATCAAATAAACTTTTAAAAGAAGCTTTTATTTTCACATAAAAATATCAATTGTAAAAACTAATAAATTATCAAGTTAGTTTAAAATAGATGAAACAAAATATGAAATAAATTCTAAAAGTAACTTTATAAATCCAAAATTAAACTTACAAATTACTAAAAATATTATACATTTAAATAAATAAAAATAAAGTAAAATGATAAAATAGTCTTAATAAATATAAGTATCTTACCTTCATAAACATCATCCGACATTTCCTTTTCAATGGTTGATTGTAATGAAGAATATGATATTTTAGTGTGCTATATAAAGAGGTAAAAAAACAATGGCATTAAAATCTGTTTAGATAAATGGAATTAAGTACATTGTTTCATTGGTCAAAGATTCTTATAAAAAACTTATGAATTATAAAATGAAAAAAATGATTGATTTCATTAAAATCTTCTGAATATTCACTTGATTTAATGCTTATAATATAATAGAAAAACAAGTCATAATTCATTATTTTTCAACTAGTTACATATGTTAATTCAAATATAAGAAAGTGAATATTACCCCATTGAAAGAGCTAACAACTCCTACAAGAACTTCATAATCATGCTCTTTTGACAATGGTGCATTGTAATATCCATTGTATGTTTTCTTATCTCCAATAATAAATGACTGATTTGCTTGCTCGGGGGTTAGGTTGGCAGTGATGTAAAATGGAAGACCCGTTTCTTGAGACATAGAATAATTACCAACTTCATCCTGATTAAAAAAAATAATTGGACTTTTTTCTATTGCAACTACATGATAGCTCCTAAAGATGACAAAAAAAGATAGAAATTAAAAAGTGGCATTTAAAATTGTAAGAAACTGCTTTTAGTACAAGTTTTCTTTTTGTAAAAGTCTTTAGCGAATTATCTCATTAAGCAAAAATAATTTTGAATGTTTGATTAAAAAACCTAAACTCACGTGATTGGGCCTTTGTCACTATAACCAGCAGGTAAGTTAACGGTCATGGTTTCACCATTTCTTTCTATAATTTCCACAGGATCAGGTACCTCAGGATCTACAAATTTTAGAAAAGTTAAAATAAGTTAACTGATAACATTTAAAGAATGCATAAACTTTATAAATAGATAAAAAGAAAATGTAAAGTAATTTCTACAAAATTTCTTTAATAATTTATTCTTATTGTAGCTTTATATTAAATGACTATACACACAGAGCATATTAACTGAAACCAAAAATAGTTGCATTCATTTAAAAAAAAAAAAAAAAAAAAAAGGTTAGTAAAAATAAGATTAATACCTTCAAAGATCACACAAAAACAAAGATATGAGATTAATTTCTTAAATTAATAGAAAATAATTCCAAGTAAATTGTAATTGAAAGACATTTTAAGCGATAATCAAACATTTTTGAGAAATTTAATAAGGCAAGAATTTAATTGGTATTATTATCAGTCTAAAAAGCATTAACCCACCTATTCTATTTCTTCAATATTTATTTTAATAAATTTAAATAAATTTCTATTTTTTTACAGTAGAAGAATCTTATTCTTGCTTAGAAAAATACAAGTTGAAAAAAAAATTAACTCAAATATATATCGTTTTTCTATGCTTAAGTACAGATATAGTTAAAGACATAAAAATAAGATAAGGAATGCTATTTATTGCAGTCAAAGAAATTAAAAATTAAAACAATTAAGTGAAATTTCTTTATAAAAATCCTTTCCAGTTAAAATATAATTATAAATTAATGCTCTAATAATGAAATAATACATTAAATCACAACATAATTCACATTGATAGTTTTATATTTAATGCAAGTTCAACAATGAAAAATAATTTGAATAGAAAAGAAAAATGTTAGACATTTCATAATTATCTATATAAATTCAAAACTTACTAAAATTATCAAAAAACAATAGAAAATTTATTGTATAAGTGATCATTTTTTGAAGGAAGAACTGTATTTTAATTTTTTCAGAGTGACGTGTTTCAGATGATCATATGTTATTAAAGAAGAAGTGCAAAAAATTATTTTGGATAATATTAAACTATACTAAAGAAAAAATTATCACAAAAAGATTTTTTTAGTCTAAACATCATAATATTTGGTATCATGTGTGTGATGTTAGAATTAAGAGTGTACTTTCCAAATATGTATACCCACAGAATAGTCAAATTAAAAGAGGCCCCATGTTCTATTGAGTGAACAAGTCTGGGACCTCTTATTTTGGTCACCCTGTACGTGTATGTTTAGCTTGGAAAATAAATTCTAAAAACACAATTCAAATTATTCAAAATTGTACATGTCTCAAAATATATTAATGAATTTTCAAATTAATAAAAAAAATAAGACATTTTAGAATAAGAAATAACAAAAAATTAAGATAAAAACTTTGAAGAACAAAAACAAGCCATATTTTTGTAATAGAATTACTAGCATTATAATTTTTAGTTCTTTAGGAAACAAATTATCAAAAATCATTAATGTCACTAATCAGTAACCTCACAGAAATAATTCATCTATAGATAAATAATGTTTTCACGTTACAATAATTTGGAGTTAAAGTATTCTGAAAACAAATCAGAAATGTACACTCATTGTCTATCTTTCAAGTTCATTCTCTAATGATGCATTTGAATACTGCCTGGTTAGGAGACACATATTTTGAAAATGCATGAATGAAATGTCTACCAGATTTTTCTATTACCTCATTTGTAAAGTCTAAAATAAAACCATTGTTTTTGCTTAAGAAAAATATGTCAATATTATGTGCTGAGGTAATTTATTTCCAAAATACCAAGAACTTTAAAAGTCATTAAAGCTATATAATTCTGTTAAAAGAAATAAAAAGTAAAAATTAAATAAAATTTATGGAAATAATGACTTTTTGAATTTCTGTTTTCATTAATTTGTGGTTGATTTTAATACTCTAAACTCTCTCAATCTGATGATCACTTTCATTTTTCAGTCTGATGAAATACTTGAATATAAGGTTAAAAGATATGTCACAATTTTAGATTTACCATTGTGTCTTATAAGATGATTGAACTCATTTTAATATACACCTCCAAAATTAATTTTTGACAATTACATACAATTCCATAGAATGACCTTTATTTTATGATGGAATACTGATTTGGCGCAATTAATATTTATTAAAATAAACTTTAGCAAAATAAAGATGTCATTATATTATTGCTGCTTGGTTCACAAAATGGGTAAAATAATACAATGACATGAAGAAATCCTTTATATAACATACATCATTTTTTGTTATTGCTGAAGACATTAAAATAGATACATGCAATAAATCCTAGTCTGTGAGCAAATAGAAAAAATACAAAATTACAAAAAGTAAGAAACCGAATAATAAATTTTTAAAATTTTTTATAGATGAGAACATAAAAAAGGAATTTATAAATAAATAATTACTTTTTAATATTATCAAATTTAATAAGGACAAATTCATAAAACTTTATAACAGAATATTCTAAGAATGTAAATGTATAACATAGTTTAAAATTAATAAGTTTTTTGCCACACAATAGCTTTTAAAATTTTTTAATTATTTAAACTCACATAATTAGCAATAAAGAACAATTTTAATGCTTATTATTACTGCAAACACAATAGTACAAATATAATAAAATATTAAAATTAATTTTTTTGAATAAAAAAATTCTTACATCAATTAATATTACAAACAATGATTAAAAATAAACATTCATGATCATAGGTATGATCAAATCATACATATTCATGATGAAAAGAAATCAGGAAAACCTAAATTCTATTTTTTGGGGTACGGAATCTTTTTTCCCCCCTTTCAGAAAAATAAAAACTTACGTTTTTCTTCATTTTCAGTTTCATATATTTGTAAACATCTTAATACTATAATAACAAATATACATAAAAGAGAAATAGCAAAAGTATATGAAAATTTATTGCTCTTTTCTACATATGTGATACATTTTTATTCAAAATAAAATGAAAATTGCTTAAAAACACTTAAAAATTTATGTTTATTTCCGAAATAATAACTTCTTTTCACTAACCATCTAAAAGTTTTACACATATTTTTTTTTTTTTAATTTGTACACCACATGAGGAAAATATATAAAAAGAAAAAACAAGGTAGAAAAAAAATTAATTTTAATACATAAAAAAAATGTTAACTTTTTGATTTTTGAATTTTTAAATGATTGAAAAAATCAGACAAAACTTCTAGTTTAGCTCACCATTATATAATTGTTCTTAACCATATTGCTGTTTTTAATAGAAAAGATAATTTTATCATTGAATGTAGTTAGCTTTTAGAAACAAGACAAATATTTAGATACATTTCATTGCACACATTTATTTCTGAACTAAATGGGCTCTAATTATACATATTTTTATAAAATAAGTCAAAGAGTTAAAAAAAAATGAAAGACAAACTATAATATTTTCCATACATCAAAAATAATCAAGAGAATCAAGTCATCCATGATAAACTCAAGATCATCAGCAAAAAAAAAAAAAAAAAAAAAGAAAAGAAAAAAAGAAAAAAAAGAAAAAGAAAAAAAAAAAAAAACTCTTTAATTTTTAATAAAACAGAAATGTTCATGGAAAAAATGATTTTCTGAAGAAAACTGTGGACAAATTTGTGAAAAGTGAAAAATTTTATTAATCCCAAATAATAACTATTATGTTTATGTTAACCATTGAATATTTTAATGATTAAAATGATTATTTGTGTTGATTTGTTCTTGTTTTTCATAATTTTATGAATTCTTTTAAAATTCAGCCTATTCATAAATAACCACATTGCTCAATTTTGCAGATAATCAAGAGTTTATTGCATTTATATAATTGGATTATGGTAGATGAACCAAAGATACTGTTATAAAACATGTCAAGTCATGCAAATTCTGCATTTATTACAAAAATTCTGCTCCATTATTTCTCTTCACACGAAAAACATGTTTAGAGGAAACTATTTTAAATATGTTCCTAAGCATATGTTTATTTACATTAACCAAGAACACAATTTTATCAGCCTTCATCAAAATTGGATTATAATATGAGCAAATTAGCTTAGGTAAATTTATAGTTACTTAATGAAACAATTACAAAAAGAAAAGTAGAACAATAATTGTAATCAGATAAAATTTAGGCACTTCATAGTCTTACCCCCTATTTCTGTCCAAACAATTTGAGTTGAAGGATCTGTATGGCCATCTTTTGTCACTGCCCACACACTTATATTATACAAAGTTCCAGGATGAAGTCCAAGAAGCTCTGAGCTGCGAGTGGTATTAAAAAATGTCCATTCATTTCTATTGAGTGTGTCCATTTTACCATATGATCTAACAGGATAAGCAGATACCTAGAAAAGATTTTATAATTTTGGTACTATACTCTCAAAGTGATAAAAGCATTAATTGTGAATTTATAAATTATATGTATCATGAAGTGTTTAATTTAGAAGAGAGCACATATACAAAGTTTATGTATTTCTCCAAAAAGTTTACAAGATACCAAATTTTGAGAATCACCAGCATATAAAATTATTAGTATAATTTATAAATCTTTTAAACACAATATAATCTTAATGATCTTTTAGATGTAGTATAAATCAATGCATAAAATAATCTGTAGGCGTAAGATAAAAATAAGTATTGATCAAATCTATTGAGAAAATAAGTTAATAAGGAACCTCACATATCATGTATTTTCCTCATACTTAAAATCACTGATGTAATTTTCCATACTTAAAAGTAAAATAAAGAAATGATTAGAATGAACAAAACAAAATGCTCAACAATTTTTTTTTAAGGAAAGTTTAACCACATTTTATAATCTAACAAAAAGAGATATGATTTCAAAAAGAATTAAATCTAACAATCATACCAAAATGGTGCAGCAAATTAATAGATTACTGCATCACTACAGATTCTTTCGCATGATGATTTTCAATGTGCACATTAGTTATCTGTGATTAGCTCTGATGTACAAGGAATTTAATTGGAAATTGAGTAACCTTAGAATCTTTTAATGTTACTTCAATAATTTGGAAAAATATTTTTAAAGGTGAGGTTGAAAATAAATGTAATATGTTTCAGTTCTAAATTTATGTTTTCATTTTTGTTCAGTTTTAAAGCTGAAGTTTCATATGAAGTTTAAAAACATATTTTAGAAGACATAACTATTTATTTAAAAATTCAAAATGAAATGTGTTTTAAGACTTTTTGTTATTGAACTTACACCAATGAGTGACAATGAGGTAAGCATTTCATGTGTTAGTAAATAAAATAGCAAATTTGAATCTAGTTTACTAATTAGAATAGAGTATAAATACTAGAAATATATATAGATTTTCAGTTGAATTGTAAAAACTGCCATTGTAAATGTAATATTACTATGTAATATTGTTTGTGCAACTGCTTGATTAATTAAAATTAGAATACTATTCATGACAGTGCTTGGTTAATTAAAACTTGAGTTAGTATAAGAACATACTATTTATATGATATTTATTTAGCTTTATTATGTAGTTTTTCCCCTTTGCTTAAGTGCATTGAATAGGATGTCTTATAAAGGTGTTTCCCCTTGTCCTGTTGATTAAAAACAGTTTTTAAAAAAAACAATTCTTGATATTATTAATTTATATTTATAGCCTATCTCTTTACATTGTTAGGATGCATTGCATGGGAAGCTTTTAAAGATGTGTGGGCACCGTTGCACTGTCAATCAGAAACTATGTTCCTAAAAATTAATGAAATTTATGTCAGATTTATAGTGCTGTGTTGTAAACTTTTATATTATTACATAAAATATGTTTTTTAAGGAATTGCTTTTATTTGATTAATTAAAAAAATAATTAAAAAACTGATCATTTATATATTTGCCAAGCATGAATATAATTAATTTTTAAGGTTATTTTTAGCCTTGTGTAGCAATATGCAACTTTATAGAATGCATGAAAATAAATTTATTTAAGTATTACTTAAATTGGAGATTGAGTGAAGATGCAACATACAAAGTTGGATCGTGTAATTTAGATAAGTGAGAAAACTGTACAATGCTTAGTGCAAAAATTGGAAATCATGCCAAGCCCACACCAAATTGTAGAATTTTATCTAAAAAATTCCTTATTATATTCCCCAATAAATAAGTTTCTAAATTTCTTTAGGTCTTCAAAATAATTTTTTTTTCCACCAACCATTAAAATTCAAATGAAGAAAAAAAATTTATTAGCATTTCAAGGCTTCAGAACATATTTTCAATGGATACATTTGTACAAATATACTGTAGGTATACAAAGAATTTCTAAGATTTTACATCAGTTTTGATTTATAAAAAA
The DNA here is from genome assembly GCA_026290005.1 of Latrodectus geometricus. NCBI lineage: Eukaryota > Metazoa > Arthropoda > Arachnida > Araneae > Theridiidae > Latrodectus > Latrodectus geometricus. The sequence goes on from JAPDSC010163808.1 coordinate 323,385, forward strand.
ATATTTTTCTGCCAGTTGGGCTTATTTGATTGTAGTGTTACATAAAAGTTTAGATGATGAATCAATATAATTAAAAAATGGGTGAGCAAAAGTGTGTTAAAGCTTTAAAATACATAATAAAAAAGAGAATTATAGGCACATGTTTCATAAAAGAGGGTCAGCCATATTTTGTTTTGAAGCAAAAAATCTAGTTAAAAAAAATCACAAAGAAAATGCTGACAATCAGAAACGCGTTATTTATGTAGCAGTATAGAGATGAACCCTAGCCTGTACTGTAAAGTAAACATATTTGGTATACTCGCCTATCACACTAAGTGCCTCTTAAATTTGAACCATAGTTAAGTGATGAAGTCACACATGAGTTGGAATTCTCCTATCCATATCTACACTACACTAGTAGAAGGACTTTGGATGTCATAGATTAATATAGACATCTTCCCAACCTACAGAGGTCTATTAATAAGAGGTCACCCTTCCAATGACACCTGCAGCAAATGATGCTTCACTTTAATATGAAACACAATGAATGTGACAACAATACATTCCGTTTATTTATTCTTGCAACAACAAGTATTAAACATGACTACTAACACACTCTATGACAGAGATAGCAGTGGCTTGGTTGCTTAAAGCATCTTTCTAATATCAGAAGGTAGCAAGTTTGAATTCCAACTTAACTAAAAATTTATTGTATTCGCAAAAGGTATCTTAATAATATTATATTGGTATCTTATATAGAAATTTTGTATGATTGATTCTACTAATCAATGTGAAATAAACGAGGAATATCAAATGCAAAATATTATGATTTCAGTTTTATCAATCATATTTAAAGATCTATAATGAGTATTAGCAAAATATTTTTTACTAACTTGATATTTTTCAACTACTTTATTATCAAGAATAGCTGGAGTCCATTCAACATGAATCTTCATTTCTGTTATATTTGTGATTGTTAGTTCTGGACCAGAAATACAATTTCCATCTAGATAAATAATAAATATACTTATAAAACCTACTCTCTTCACTGGAAAATTTCAATTTTCTCCTCATGAAACAAAAATAGTCTTACCTTGAATAAGTAATAACCATATTTGTAAAAATATTAAGCAATATAGGCAATTTGAAGTCATAACTATAAATTGAATCTACATATGATAACTCAGGAAATATAAAACCTGAAATAGAAAGGTTACACCCCAATATTAATAAAATGGTTACATTATGTATTTACATATGCATGTATATAAATATATTACAAATTTGGATAAATATTTTTAATTCAATAAAAACTTAAAGTAACATTAAATTTTAATTTCAAGTACATAAGTTTCAGAAAATAATTTTTTTATAAAAATATGTAATTATTCATAGCTTACTAGTCTTGTTTTAAATATAAATATAAAAAAAATTAAGACACAAAGACATCTTCAATTTTTTTTTAAAAAAAAAGTTTTTTATCTCATAAGTTTTACAAAAACTTTAAAATTTTCTTCAATACTAATAACAACACTTGGCTTTTTGAGATGAAAGCTAGAGTAACAATTACTTCTTTATGTTAGGCTTTTAGTAAAAACAAGTTTATATTCATTGTTTAAGTTTTAAATGAGATGCATACAGAATTATAACATAGGGCAGAAAAAAGCATTTTCAGAAAAAGATGTTTACGGAAATTTAATACAATTGTTGTTAAAATTAAATTGCTTATTTTAAGAATACAATAATTAATATATGAAAAGCATTTTTGCTCATTTCCTGACAATACAAGAAATAACATACCTAAGATTATTTACATAAGTAAATTAGTAATATAAGAAAATCTCACTAAATTATTCAAGTTGAAAATGACCTGCCATTTTGCTTTAAAAAATATACAAGGTCTAATTTAAGAATTGAGTGCTATGAAAAATATAGAAGTTATGTCAGTTAGTGAAACATATTTTATACAATTATATTAAATTTATTGTCTAATTTTACAGCAGTAATTAACAAAGAAAAAATTTTTCATGTTCCAATTAAAATTCTTATACATATTTCACAAAATTTAAAAAAAAAAAATAAATTTAAAAAAAAAAAATTTGAATCTTAATTTTTTTATGATAAAAATTACAAAAATCTACATATTAATTTAAATAATTTAAATTTAGAATGAAATCAAATTCTTTAATTAAACTTAGTTTGCAACAAAATTTTTTTTATTGTATTTATATATATATATATATATAGAAAGTCAAAGTAACATATTATAAATTGGATATCATTAAGTATCCAAAGTACATTAATTTACTTTTTAAATTAACAAAGTGCAGGATCCCTAAAAAAACCATGGAAATTCTAAAGTTCATGCCAAAAATTTCTTAAAAAGTTAATACATCATTTAAAAAACATTTAGAAAACAAATATAGAAACAATGTGGAAAAATAACTCCATAAAGAAACTCTTTAAAACTAGAATAATAAAACAAGTTTAAAGAATTCATAACAAACATTAAAAAATATCTTTATGAAAAAATGCTATCGATTTACAAATCCTTGAAATTTCACAACTATTCCTTAAAAATTAAATTTAAAATTAATCTAAAATTTTATTTTATGTCATCACTTCATTAGTTAAAAATTAGGTTACACTGCAAATGAATAGAAGGAATGGTTTCATTTTGCAAGCAAAAATCCTGTCAAATTCATATTTTTGGCAATAACACACAAAATATGTTAATTTTTTTAGTTTTAACAAATTGAGGAAAAATTAAAAGATGACACCATTAAAAATATAATAAGTCCTCAAGCTGGTTTTAAAAACAAGTGGTAAAATGATATAATTGGTGATATTATGTTTGAGAGTGGAAGTACTAGCTGGACGTTTTATCACAAGTATATCACTGATATGAGTTAATACTAAATATCACAAGTAGTTATTAAAATTAAATCTTATTCAAAAAAACTTTATGTGAAATATAAAATAGTTTTTCAAATGAAGATTCGGTTTTTAGTTATCTCTTGGATGAAAAGTGCACAGATTTCAATACAGATACTGACTTTAAAATTCTAATTTTTGATGGTTCTCAGAATTTTAAAATTGACACATTAATGTGACAAAACTAGCACATAGTATGTATTAAATATTAATGGTAGGAGATTCATTTTAATAAATCATATGTATGCAAATTAAACAACCTAAATCATTTTTATTTTTCTAAAATAATTGTTTTACATACCAAATATAACAAACTTGGTAAAATTGTGTAATGAACTAAAGCAAATATTTAATAATCCAACAAAATTATATACCTTACAGTATACGAAATTAGTGCTGTTATCACAATTACTACTTAAAATTTTCAGTACAAAACATTCAGACATTTGGTGTGTAAATATTCCTGGTAATCATGTTCTTCCCCTTCTTTATCTATAAAGTTTTCAATTAATTACACATCTTTTATTATTCTTTAATTAGGAATATGTTTGCAAAGGCGAATATTCTTTAATAACAACAGTAGTATAAACACAACTTCTAAAATAAGATAACAAAACCAAAAAGGGCGTGGATTTAGATATAAGTCTAACCGAAAGGGAAAGAAATAAAACATTTAATTGAAGCTGATTTTGGGATTTTCTTCTTGAAGTAAAGCTAACTATAAAGGAGTACAAAAGACATCTAAATATTGTTCTAATTCAAATATAAACAAAAATTCTAGAAAGCAATCTTAAGGATAATTTAAAAAAATACCTTTTAGAATTATTTAAACTAACGAATTTTCCGAAAATTCTCTTAATATTATAATAATATGATAAAGTTATTAAAAATAAGTACATGCTCTAATTACACTGGAATTTACAAGCGCTTATTTTCGCGAATTACCGTTCATTGTTCAATTCATTTACAAACAAACAAAGACTGTTGCCATATATTCTAAAATAATTTTTAACGAAAATAAACTATTACAAAGAAGCTTATGAGTGCAAACAGATACATGTATATGACGTCATTGAATCTCGCAGATAAAATTTCTGTTTACTTTCTAGAGGGAAATTGAAAATAAACATGAGTTATAAATCATCTTGTGAAACGTACAAAGTAATTCTTGATGAATTAAAGTTAATTATTTGCATATTGAAATGAAGAGAAAACGAACTGCATATGAGTATAGACTTCTGAAAAGCATTTTTATTTATACATTCAATCTTCGTGGGTCTCAAAAGGTCTGTTAAAACGTATGGAAAACATAAGCAACTACCAGGTTTTCTAAATTTCTTCAGTTTACAACTACCAGGTTTTCTCATAACATATAAACACATAAACAACCACCAGGTTTAAAACATATAAACAACCACTAGGTTTAAAACATATAAACAACCACCAGGTTTTCTAAATTAGACCATCAGTTTTCTTCTTGAAGTATCTAATTTCGGAAATTTTAAGGTCTCATATGATTAAAAAATATTAAATTTGGATAATACCTTCTTCAGTAAGAAAATCAATTTAAATTACAATCTCAGTGTTAGATCCAGTAAAAAAAAAAATTATTGTTAAAGGAATTTCTTTATTAAATTATTGGAATTCGTTTAAAAAAATAAGTGCATTAGCATTGAAGCAAAAATTAATTTTTATTAAACGAAAATCCTTTTAAAATAAAAATTTAGATGCATTGTTGATTTGAAGAAATAAAGCAGAATGTAATAATTTTTTTTTCTTTTTCTTTCTCATTTGCATATTTAAACCAAATAGTTTAATGTAATTTTTGCATCTGAAACATTCAAAATTATGCTATAATTTCTGACAGTACTATAACTATTCCTTGTAATTATTTCCTATAAATTATTCGATATGTATCAGAAATAATTACAGGTAAGATATAAATAGAAGAATTAATTATAACAACCAGTGAGCCTTTGTAGTAACAAATCATTATGCATTGATTATTTTACTTACATAATCATAAAATATTCACATTATTTAACATTCAGATAGCATAAATAGTTTGTAATTTAATGACAGTTCGAAATATCTTTAAAAGTTATCTTGTTTCATTGAGAATCTTGATTCATTTTTCTTCAAGTCGTATTAAAACTTTTTCTTAGCCTGTATTAGGATCTCTTATATAACATTTCATTCATATTTTTGCTTTTATATTTTACAATACATCATATAATAATAAGAAGCAATAATAAATAAAGAATTATTAAAAAATTTAGTAGTTATACAAGAAAAGTCTAAACTCAATGATGTGATTGAAGTATGTGTTCTGAAATGAATGCCAGTGTGCAATCCCACGTTTTATCTTAGAGATTTAAAAATGTTTTTAAAATAGTTAATTCATCCATTTAATGAGAAATAATTATTGTTGGAAAATAATATACATCTTCTTTCCCAGTGCATAACATATTTTCTTTATATAGTGTCAATTTCAAATTACACTACGTATATTAAATTAAATATCTTTTTGATGCACAGGATATCTATAAACATAATGAACAATAGTTAGAACAACTTCTTATTCTTTCTTATTGCTCTGTTTTCTAAAATCAGATAATAAATGATGAAAGTAAATTTTTATTAAATTTTTAAAATTCTCATCTAACAATCCCAACTTATATGAGTTCACCACTCGTCCCTGGAAAAACTAAAATTTCTTCTTATCAGCTTCAACATTTTCCTCAATCTTAATTGACGGTGTCTTCAGACTCGAATGCGACGATCGTGGTGTTGCAGGCAAAAGCGTGACTCATCAGTAAAGACAATTTCATTCTGTTCTGCCTTCCACGTCCTTCTTTCATCGCACCATTGGCGGTGGAGACGTCTGTGGCTCTGCGTCAAGGGTAGACGAAGCAATGGACGTCTTGTGGACAGACCACTCTGCTGTAAATAGCGTCGAAAGGTAAGCGCAGACACTGGATGATACGTTACAGATTGAATGTGCTGTGCTAGGGTTCGTGATGCAGCTAAGCGATCCATCACTGCCATGTGCACAATTTCCCTGTCATCACGTGAAGTGGTGCACTGATGTGGATGCGATCGAACACGTCAGTCCGTTGTACCCTCCTTTATCCAAAGATCACATATCGGCATTGCAGTTGTTTGGTTTTGTGCAACACGACTACCGATTTCCCTGAAAGATAATCCACAATCTTGGTAGGTATCCTTCTTCTGTCGCACTCGGATACTTGATCAAAAAATAATCGCTGTTTTCTACAAGGCATAATTGATCTTTTTTTTATCTTTTGAAAAGAAACACAATTGTAGAATTTGAAATCGTTAAAATCTCCAAGCTTTAAATTGGCACGCTTTGAAGTGGCACCACAGGCGAGCGTGATATTCTAATCATTTGCATATCTCACCTTCGTTAAAGCATGTTGTAAATTTCATGTTATTTGCATGCTTCCTTCAGAGTGTTTCATGTACGGTGGTCAGCAGCATTGTGTTAAATTGACAAAATATTATAGCGATTCCAAACTGTGATCACTCCTCGCAAAAATATTTTACGATATTTGTAATTGAAGCTATTGATTACACTGTTAAGCATGGGCTGAAAGATAGAAATTAAATAATACGAAATAAATTCTACTGGGATTGCTATAAAAATTTCGGGATTTCAAAATCAGTAATGAGGTATTTATTTACATATCGAAGGATTTACGATTTTCCAGGGCACAAATGTCGATACAAGTTTCTCAATCATAAATTAAAAAATGTGATGAAAAATTGTTAAAAGATCAGATGATAAAAATAAATGCGAACGGAAAAAAATGAGTTCACAAAAAATTTTTCTTTCGAAATTTCAGTTCCTAAGAAGAAATTATCATTGAATCTATGAGACTAACCATTAGTTCATAAAATTGTTAATGTTTGTAAATTAGAGGTTGGCAAAAATGAGCACCTATTATAAAATGAAGAAAGAAACTTTATCATGGTAAAGAAACATCTGAAGAACTTTATTGTAGCAAGAAGTGTTTCCAGTGAGATAATTGAATAGAATCTGTATTGGAAGCAGGCACTAAAGTAGACGTCATATATTATTGAATTCGTAACAACTTTGATATACCCCCCAAAAAAAAATTAGCGCCAAATCTGGCACTCCCTACGGACTTTTTAGGGTTGCTGTTTCTTATTTTGGTATTGCCAATTTACGTTTTTTCAGCTTTTAGGTTTTTGTGGTTGTCAAATTTAGTATTTTCTTGTTTTTTGTACCACTTTTTGAGTTTCTTTTTTTAAAGTTTTTTTGTTATAATTATTTGTATTTAGCGAGAATCCATCTTGGCGAGAAAAAAAGTCGCCTAAAACAGGTATTTTGCTTGGAGAGAAAAAAAAGTCCCCAAATTTCCGATTTGGAGGAGTATATCAAAGTAGTTCTTTGAATTCAATGAATACAAACTTAAATAGCATTTTTTTTAATATTTATATTAAAACATTCGGCTTAAGATTTCTTTTCGTATAATTCTAGAAAGTGATCTACAAATGTTTCTATCTTATGTTTGACTGCTGGTATTTAAATTAAACGATTAAACTATCGAACATTATCTGTTGCTACATGTTATGTGATGCAGCGTACCAGGTCATAACTATGTAATTTAAATCTATCTATCTATGTGTGTGTGAAAACTCAATATAATTGTAATTTTGTCTTACATATATTAAATCTATATTAATAATATTTTTCAATCAGAATTTTTCGAGTAGGATGAGTGCAAATTTAAATTCTGTCAGTTTATCGAAAGCAAAATAGTTCGCACAATTAAATGATTTGATTCACTTTCCCATCTTTCAAATTTTTCTTGAGTAATTTTAATCTTGCGAGATTATTGAAACTTTGTATATAAATATCAAAAATTTTCCTCTTTAAGCTTACAATTTTATTTGTAAAATATGCAGACTCTTCCAAAAAGATTTTAGTATGGAATGTCTTTTTATGCAGGCAAGTGTGCATCTCAGAAATTTAATTTAATAAGCATCACAAACAGATATTGCAAAAATATATGAGGTGCTTTCTTCTTTCGAAAAGAATAGAAATATTTATTATTTTCTTGTAAATAAAAAAGATAATAGTTTAAATATTTAATTAACTTTTTGTTAAATGATGATGTATAGTGTTAGGTTTATCAATTATATTGTGACTATGTTTAACAGTTTTCTAAAAAGAAATCACACATACATTATTATTGCAATTTAATTTTTAAAATTGTCACGACTTAAAAAAATTTGTTAAATTAAATAATGTTACTTATATAAAAAGTATTTACCTTTATAATAAATTAACTTATAATATTAGGTAAAAAAAGTCATTAGTCATTAAATATTTTTCATTTTTATCAGATAATTCCATAAGATTTGCGGAAACAAAACTTTTAATTTCATAGTTAAAATATATTATAAAATTGAATTCATCTGCTTAAAAAATATATTATGCTAAATGAACCATTAATTACTTGTCTATTTTATTATTTATAAGTGTTTATTTCAAAATCTAACATTAATTTTATGATACTGTTTGATTAAAACATCTAAAATAGCAAAATAATATCTACTATTCAAACATCGAAAATGAACATGCAAATTTGAAAAATTTATTTTTCAAAATGTATATTTGAAGAATCTGTTGTAAGGTAGTAATTATTGATCTTAAAAAATCCTTCAATATCTTTTGAATAAATTTATTTACAATATATAATCATTCACAGTTTTCCTAGTATTATTTTTTATTGTAGGTGTAATTTCTGTTTTGAATTTACAAATATTTTTATACCATTAAAGTAAGAATTAACCATGACGTAGTTGATGGCCACACAGCCGTAGACTGTAGTGAGGCATTTGAATACGTTTGGCCTGTAGCTAGAGAGAACTTTCAATAGAAAGGGCATATCGTAAAGGGGGGGGGGGGGAAGATACCAGAAACTTGGGTGAATTTACTAAAGCACATGGGTATGCAGAAACGAAAAATGCTGTATCAGTTAAAAATCTATGAGAATAAGAGATGTTTTTATATGGAATATTCCACATCATTTCAAAATCTCATATCCATTAATCACCTCATTCTTTAAATTTCAATACATAATTAAAATGTGAGAATTGATTCTTAAGTAACATCTCAGTATTAATGAATCTTTAATTAAGTATAGTAAAATTAAAAATTGTTTTCTCATGTAAATCAAAAAGTGTTTGACTCAAAAAAAAAAAAAAAAAAAAAAAAAAAAAAAAAAAAAAAAA
>JAPDSC010163808.1:332682-353148 GCA_026290005.1 Latrodectus geometricus
AAAAAAAAAAAAAAAAAAAAAAAAAAAAAAAAAAAAAAAAAAAAGGAGAAAAATTATTTGCCACATAGGAAATGTTTTCAGAAAATGAGAAGGAAGAAGGTAGCGACAGATCTATTATTAAAAACATTATCATTTCTTCAATTACAACTCCAAAAGCAGAACAATGAAATATTTGAGATAATCTGAAATTAAATCTTCATGAAACAACTGCGGACTATTTTTAGGCAATATCGGAGGAAAAATAATGATGAACAAAAGTAATGATTTTATCTGGAAAGAGCAGTACAAGATTAAAAAAGATAGAACCCATAATGAGGATTAATACACACGCAGGAAAGACATCAAAACTAATAGACAATACATAAACTTTATAAAAAGATTTATTTTAAAATATTTTATGATAAAAAATTATATATTCAAGTAGAGATTATGGAAATTCTAGAATGTGAAGATACTCACATTCTAGAATTTCCATAATCTCTACTTGAAATTTTCTTCCTTTCATTTAGAATCAAGTTTAATTTGAAACTCAAATTTTTGATTTTGTTTATTTGAATTTGAAATTAAAGCTGATAATTTAGACAACATAAATGGTTGTTCAATGCTGTAAATTATTTGTTAGTTTTTATGTATATTTTCGTAAAGCTTAACATTACAGATTGTTTCAAAAGTTGATTCTAAAAGATGTATCTTTTAGAAGATTACCAAATTGATTTCATAACATTCAGATATAAAAAAAAAAGTCGACTGTCTGCAGGCCAATTTTTTCCAAACAATTACTTAGTTAGTGATATAAGAAACACCTAATTTTTTAAAAGCATCAGGTGTCTTTTATAACACTTATCACCTTTATATTACCATTTTAAAAACATCAATTTTACCTTCAGGATATAAAAGCGATACTTTTAAATATCAAACAACCACAGTTATATATAAAACAAGAATAATATCACACATTATTTTTATAATAACACTAGTTCCTCTCTTTTTACAATAAATAGGGACTTAGATATTTTTTATTTTATCATGGTATACAGCACAATTTAATTTCATTATGTACATTAAATCTTTAAATTTGATTATTATTATTTAAGAAATGTTTTCTAAATGAAAATCAAAAAGAAAAATAAGGAAAATATGTGGTTCAAATTCAGTAGAACAATGTGTGTTTTTCACTTTTTTATTTTTATTTTTTAAACCATCTTTTATAACTGAAGAGTGACACACAATGAATTAATGATGACAGCATGAGATATTTCTTAGACACATTTACAAGAAACATAATTTTAAATTTCTATTTACGAATAATTCTTTCCACACAAATGCTTGATAAGTATAATAACCATAAAACAAATAAATCATATAAATAATTTTATTGTTTTTAAAGACACATTCAAAATATAGTAAATAAAGCATTAATAAATATCTATATGTTCATTGTAAAGTTAAGAACAATTTTGTGAATTATGTCTGAAAAGTTTTAGTTTAACATCTATTTTCATTCCCCATATGAAAAATATTATCAAAATCCAAACATTCAAAATTGAGAATCTTATAAAAATATGAAAGCTTGAGAAACGAAGCAATTCAATTTCGATTTTTATCGAAATTTGAAAGTTACAGGAAAATTATGCAAGGAAAGATAATATAAAACTCTAACAAGTTTCCATTGAAATTCGTTTCATGAACATACAAAAATAGTTTGTTTCCCATAATTTTATAGAATATAGCTTTCATAAAAAGTAGTTTATAGCTAAATATTTTTGGACAATCAGCTATGTTGAAAATTTTACCAATGATTCAATTTAGCCTCTTTACTTACAATATATTTAATGCTTTAAGATATGTTTAATTTTGTTCGTTAATTTTATAGGTTGTAGATTGTACTTCTACAACCAATAAAACCAAGTAACAAAGTTAAACATGCAACTGTTTATTCTGATAATTTAAAATATTTTTGCATGTTTCTTAGGACTCTTGAAAATTCGTTAGCCTAGATTGCATCAGTGATCTTACTTTAAAATACTATTACCAGAAACAAAGCTGCAAAAATCTGTTACAAAAGTTGAGGTTTAGCAGTATGCTTAAAACAAATAAGTAAAGCCAGAAAGGACAAAAAAAAAAAAAAAATATGTAATTGATTTTACAATAGTTGAAGTTTTATGTCCTGCACATAACTAACAAAAGCACTAAGCTATTTAGAATTATTAATGAGGGCAGAACAGACGAGGCATCACTCTTCTTAGCGGGTTCAATAGTGGTAGCTCCTGGTTCTGCAGGTTGCTCTGCCTCCCCTTCAGGTGACGCTGCATCCCCTGCAGGTGGCGCTGCATCATCTGCTGGTGGCGCTGCACCCTCTGCCGGTGGCGCTGCCTCCGCTGCTTCATCTTCAGAATTTACTGGAATAATTATGGAAGCCTAATAATATATAAAAGTTAGCACGTATAAGGCATTTTTATATAATTACCAAGTGAATTATAAAAAACATTATAGCTAAAAATTTTAAATTTAAGAAGAAATCAGAATAGACCTTGCGTATATATAATTAAACGAACACAAATTTAAATAAAAAATACAATTAATTATAAACACCCCAATATCGTTTTATTAAGCAATTACAATTCTAAAATCCTTAGAATTAGTGAATATCAACACAGTAGCAAAAATATTTAAACTATGTTTTATTTTTTGAATAATTCAAAAAAAATTTTTAATAGCTCGTATTCATTTTCTTTTGATATTAATTTACTTGTATGTACAGTAAATCTATCAGGAAACATAATCTTAGTTAGATAGTTATTGAGAACATAATGCATGAGAATGAAAAAAGAATTTACGGATATCAAACAAAAAAAAAAAAAAAAAAAAGGACTTAATGTGCGATCATTTGCAAAACAAGGAGATAAATGGCTTACAAGATTAAGGTACATTTTTACAAAAACATCAGTAAAATGCTTCACTACATTAAAATCATGAAAAGATCTGTTTTTATAAATTTATTTTTGAAACAGAAAAATAAATAATTATTTTGGTTGATTTTTCATAAATAAAAGCAAAGTAAAAATTTTCTTTACAAAGAGACAGAAATTTAGTTTAAAGATCTAACACTTATTTTTCTATTATAATGGCAAGTTCGTAAAAAATGAGCGTTTACTGTATATTGAATTGTCTAGTAAGCTAATTTTTGAAACTTAGAAGGTACGCTAAAATATCCAGTAATGTCAATAAATTTCATTCCATTAGTCATTATGAACATCTTAAAAAAAATACTTGTCTTGGAATACAATATTTGACTTCATACATCAAGACGAAAAATGGTTTCGATTTTAAAATTAAAATAATCATCATCGAATTTAATGACTTAGTAAAATTTTATAATCTGATACACCACCACTACACCACTTCTGTGTTGTAGCGTATTTCCTATAAAAACTGTCTGAAATATATTACCTAGAAATATTAAATTACATTCATTGTTTCCCGATTGAATAATTTATTTTAAAATTAAAAATGAAATCTTGAAATGTCATTTACAACAAAGCAAATCTTGAATAGACGGCTTTACCTTTATTTCTTTTTGGATTAAGCTTTGCATTGAAAGCTAATGTAGAATACTCTTCAGTTGAGCTTCTTCACAGAAACATCTCTGTTTACCCTGAGAATTCGTCACCATAATCCCAAATGTCACACATTCAGAGTTCTTACAAAGGCTACGAAATATCACCTGTCATATGAAACATTCTGCAACAATTATGCATAAACCGTATTCGCTTTAGAACACCTTTTGAATTGCTCACATATTTTCATCTTCAGTAACTTCTGTAATCTACAATAAAATCTCTACATCTTTGTAATCAATTTATCTTGGGCTTTATGTTGTCAAACACCAAAATATTTTGTTAGTAAAGTTAATGGAATTGTCAAAAGAATTACAATTCTTAGACTGAAACCATGTTTTACCATAAAAGACTATATACAGCAGCATATTGAAGCCCACAACCATATAAATTATCCAGATTAGCACACCCAATGTGAACCTCGGGAGAAAATTTCGGTTTCAGTCAATTACAACTATATCATACGCAGTAGGAGGACTGTTAGATTTCCAACCCACATTTAAAGGATTTTCCTAAATCGCTTTTACTATGAAGGGAGAGTATAACGCGTCCTCTATGTTACCTCTTCATCTTTTAATTTCTGTACGATTTAGGTTTTCTAAGATGGCTACATAGGATATATTTTAGATTTTTATCGATGAAAAACTAATGAGTTTGGTTCTTTTTCTTAAGTCATTGTTTCATCTAATTTTATCCATTTAGAGAGTTAAAGTTTATTGCCACTAAAATGTTAACCTAAAATTTCCAATTCAATTAAGAAATTTTTCTTAAACTTTATTATTAAAATTATAAATTCAGGAATTCAAGATTTCTGAAATTTATTTATTTTTTTTTACGAACAGTTAACTTCAGAGCAAATTAAAAAAACTAAATGCCACAACAAATTCATTTTACCTTAGAAAAAATAATGAATTAGTTTGCTTTTAAAAAATGTTTTACTTGTAGAATAAATAGGGAAAAAAAAAAAAAAAAAAAAAAAAAAAAAAAACAGCATTACTTACCTGTAAAATAAATAAGAAAACAAAACAGCATAACAAATTCATTTTGCCTGAAAAGTAAATGATTTGTTAATTGAATGATAAGTGGAATAATTATTTCGATCAATTACATAAATTTTCGGTAAAAATTTACTGTACGGTCAACCTTGACAACTTTTTCAAAAAGTCGTCCAAAATCTCACCATTTTGCACAAGCGAGGTCTATAAATAAACAGAATATTGAAAAAATTGCCTGATTGGTCGGAATCCCTCATTTGCGATTGTCGGAATTGTTTGGGTTGCCAGAAAATGTTATTTACCACCAAATGTAAAAAAATCTCGCTAAGAGTGACCGTACAGTAAATCTAGTTCCATTAAAAATAAATAAAAGCTTTACTTCATTTATTTCTTTTATTAAAAAAATCAAAATTTCTTAATTTTTTTTTTTAAAATATAAATATTTTTTATATTTATATTATATTATATTATTAATAAATATAAAAATAATTTTTCGTTACAAAAGTTGCAAGCGCTTTAATTTAACTAATGCCGATTAATAATAAAAATTTTACTAAAATTTTAAGGATTTTTAAGCAAAAGAAAACTTTAGGAAAATCCAATTACAATGGACTCGTGGAAAAGAATAAATGTAAAAATTTTTAATTATATATATATATATATATATATATATATATATATATATATATATAATAGGTTATATCCTAACAGAGCCTTCATCTTTGGAGCGAATAATTTTGATTGGTGATAAATTTCGCCAGTCTTGGTAATCCTTACATTAGGTACGACAAACCAAATTATTTCTGGAATAAATATTTCGCCATTTTGTTCTGCCTTGGCGCTTTTCTTCAATTTGTTTCCAAGGGTGTGGGCTCTCCAAGGATTTTACCAAGAAAATATTTATAACATTTTTAAAGATATAGTAGAGTAAATATTAATAAGTAAAATGAAAAAAAGAAAAAAGATTTTTAAGCAAAATAAAAGTATATTTAAGAAAAAGTTCTAATGGTAACGTTAAATAGATAAATGTAAATGCGATTTGCACGAAACATAATTTATATTTTCTAATAACTAATGTAATAAAAAGACATTCTAAATCTAAATATTGTCATAATTGTTAATACAAAATATATTTTCATAATATTGTAGAATACTCTTATTCTCTATCATTCCAAAGCGGATAGAAGTCTTAATTGTAAAAAAAGCTGCCAAAAGGTTAATCAAACTCAAAATCGCGCCAAAAAGATTAGATAGCTATGTTTTAAGATAAATTGATTATAGACAATAATGGTCACGAAAATTAAGAAGTGACAAAGTTGGGTTAACCTGAAGAACTATTTTCCTGTTCACTAGAGAAAAGTAAAATAGGATTGATTTCAGACAGCATTGTGGTTATTAACCGATACTTGAGAAACGATATTGAAATGCTGCTTTTTTTTATATATATATGAATTGGAGAAATCAATTTAACATCAAGTAATTACCTTTAGAGATTTGCTGCCGACGAAATAAATAAACCACCTAACTGCTATATCTGATTAATTTTTAGTTTTGATGAATTTTGTATGCAAAGCTCACTTTAAACATAATCAAATTAGAAATATATCTTGCGAAAAACAAAAGGAAAAAAAATTTGATATCTGACAAATATTTATAATGCTAAGATTAAATTTTATTCGCAAAATATGGTAAAAGATAGAATAATAGACTAGTTGGTGATTTGTTTCGACAAGATAGCGAAAGCAAATTTTTACCAAATGGAGCAGTAGTCTTAATAGATGAAATTTGATGTTTTGCGAAAAATGACAACTACTTAAAAAGAAACTGACTTTAACAAACATTTAACTAAAAAAGGAAAAAATAAATCTCAATTAAAATCACTTTAAATATTTAAAAAATTTGGTCCTTCCTGATTTTCACTGCCACCTGGGGGGGGGGGGAGCCCAAAGTAAGGAGAAACAGTATAAACTTTCACTTTCAGTTTGAATTGGAACCGATCAAAAAAATCAAAATAACTACTTTTTTGCTCATAATTTAAGCCTTGTAAAAAAAAATGTTGACAAATTTTACTTTATCTAGTTGTTCGGAAGATGCAATTCTGTTTTCTCAAGAAAAAAAGTGTATTCCCTCGCAATAGTACATGCATAAATGTACAAGAAAGAAAATTGTATGTAAAGGACAATATATGGAGGGGAAATGTGAAAAACTGTCAACAAAAATAGAGTCTTCGATCCGATGCTTAAGTCAGAGGTTTCAGAATACCAATCTCAACAGCTCTCCGTTTAATTTAGGGTTGGGAAGAGGAATTAACATCTCTCAAGTAGTGTAATAAACAGCTAAACATTTATCAAAGCATTACGATCAACTGGAACAATTACATAAGGAAAGTTTGTTTTTTAGATTTATTCCGAAAAGCGAAAGGACGAATTGGTAAAAATCATATGGAAAAGATAAGCCATTTGATTTGATATTGAAAGCAATCGCTGATATATGGAAGCCAAATTAATGCTCCAGTGATTGTAGCTTGGCAATGATCTTGGCGTCATTTTCATCACAGTTGCCATGAAAAATCGAGATGCACAAAAAAATTTAAGTTTTATGAAAAACAATTTTACTGATTGTAATACTTATCATAACAGTTGAATTTGTAATGTAAGCTATATTTTCTCGCCAAGCTAACAAAGAGCAAGTTAAAAAAAACAGATCAGCAATAATAATTATTGAAATTGGGACTTCCCTAACGGTAAGGAATATTACTATTTAAAAAGAAAGCAAAATTTATTATTTTACAAATCTCTAATCTGAACTTTAAGAATGAAATATAAACAAAGAAATAATTTATAATCATAAAAATAATGCATAATGAATCAATATAATATAAAGAAAATGAAAGCATTCTACGTTACAGAAAAAAATGACGTAAACAGCACAATGCTTCGTTAGCAATGGTAAACTATTCATGATTCTTTAAATTAGAGTTTAGTTCTAAGTTATTTCTCAGTTTTACATCACAAATAATAAAAATAATTTCAACATTTTTAAAAATTATTTTATTTGTTTTAGTCTTAATTACATTTAAATTTTGGAGCAATATGAAACTATTATGTGTCAATTGCATGGAGTTGTCGCCAACTTTACTGTTAAAAGCGATTTTACACATATACCCATATTACATATTATTATTCCTCGTAAATATAAGTTAATTGATATGGTTAGACTATACTTTAGGGTGCCCCTTTAGTTCTCGCCAAGTTGTGATTGCGATTGAATGTCAATCTGGGCAAAACCCAATCATATTCTGATTGCAACAGAGCAATTAATTGTTCTGTACCTACAAATAATCGCCAATACAATTGATAGCCAAACAAAAATCACCATGTTTGCCAAGGGGGCACCCTAAAATATAGTTTTACCATTGTTTATTTTTGTATTCCCCACGTTAAATTGCCAAAAAAATGCAAACCATCGCCAAAAGACGTAGAATGGACATAAACAAGGAAACGAGATAATTTAATTAGCTATGTATGATTTCTACATTATATCTTTTGTGTTTCTTTAATGTCAGTGTTCCATTGCATTAATGCTCTAATAAAGATAATCGCAAATTGTGAGCGAACAACAAACTTATTCCAAATACTCGTTGTTAAAAAATAGGTTCCATAAAAATAAAAATATAGAATCAATAATTATTATAAAACACAATAGTGGACCCAAACATTATAGGACACGGTGAACCAATGGATTAAAAATGTTTAAAAAGTGACAAAATCACATGTGTGTGTGTGTGGAATTTGGGTTAATCTGCGCTTTAGGTCCCCTACTTCGCCAACTCACGAATTTGAAGCGTTTTCTCGTGCATGCTCAATAATTATTCATTTGTTGTAGCCTTTTCATTGGTCGCTAATTAAATTTCAATTTGAAATAGCGGTAGAATTTTCGCCAGGGCATCGGTGTTTTTGAAATCGCGCCAAGGAGGGGACCTAAAGCGCATTTTCACCGGAATTTGTTATAACATTAAAGCAGCCAATGAAATAACTAAATGAATAAAATTATGAAGGAAAATAGACCAAACATGTCAAATTCCTTCCCTTTTATATTATTTTTTCTATTTGGACACAAATTAAGCTTTATTTAAATATTTGCTTTATGTGAGATATATTGAAATATTTATAATTTTTTATGTCATAATAAATAATATGTGAAAACAATTTTAAAGGTGTCCGTAATAATATAATCATAACGAAAATAAATTAAATGAATGATTTTAAACAGCTAAAAACTTCATTTATCATGAGCCGCAAGGGATATTGTGTCAAGAATTTAAGTAGTGAAATCCTATTGAAAATCGTGGAAACAAAATTCGTTGAAAATGTGCTTTAGTTCCCTACTTGGCGCGTTTTCAAAATCGCCGATGCCATGTCGAAATTTCTACCGCTATTTCAATTTACGAATTGGCGAAGTAGGGGACCTAAAGCGCAATTTAACCCAAAATTCTTTTTTGATGGAAATAAATATATTTAGAGATTAAATAGGAAAAAAATTTACTTCAAAGGTCAAAATTGAAATAAGGTGTTACGTAGATAGGCGATTTTTAGGAATGTTTTCAATATGTAAATGACATAACTTACAGGATGAGCAAAAACTAAAATTTGTGTCCAAAATGACAAAGAACTTAAGTGTCTTTTATGATTTCTTTTTGGTGATAAAAAATTAATGTATTGTTTTACCTTACCAAACTTAGGCAAATGGCGAATATTTGGTCTTACAAGAATCGACAGAAATATTAAATTAACATTTTCTTTTTAGGAATGTTGCATTTCTATTTTTCTTAATGAAAAAAGTCATAAAAAGCAAAATGAAAATATTATGAAAGTATTTTCATTTTCTGCAACGATAGTTCAAGGATCCAATTTCAGAAACTTAAGTTCTACGAAATGAAACATTGCAAACTAAAATAACTCAGCTTGTTTGAAAAATTTTACATTGATACAATTCTAAAACCTATACATACCACTGATAATAAAATTAAAATTGGTTACAATAATTTATTAAAATGTATGTAAAAATAAATGTAAAATATCCTAGAAAAACCTAAAAATTTTAAACATTAAAATATACAAAAACTATATAGCATTTAAATATGCATGCAAATAAATTTTATCTGATTATAGAGAAATGGAAAAAAATGGCAAGCATTCTATTTTAAAATTAAGAAATTACAATATTTTCAATTAATAATTGTACAAATATTAAAATTAATAATTGTATATTGTAATTAAATTTTAATTACTTACGAGTGGATCACTAAGACAATATTCACAACAAAAAATAACTTGAAGCAAGACTGAAAATTATACCACAATAATCCACAGAAATACACAAAATGAGAGAATAGTCTTATACATAGAAGAGATATATAGATCGTCAGCACATAGTATCGTTACAAATGCTGTTTCTGTTGGCATTAGTTCTTCATCTGGCCAGCAGGAAGCAACACATTAGCATTTAATTTTTATTCAAAATAAAAATTGTATATATTTTAAAGAATTTATTAAAATGGAAATAATTTTAATTTTAAATTAGATGGTTTATTCCGAACAGCAAAAGCAAAGATTTTAGAAGAGCATGCAGTATTTGTTAATGTTTCTTAATAAATATGAAAAAAATATTGAGCTTTTAAATAATTAGCTTTCAAATGTAGGAAGTATAAGATTTTTAGTCACTTTAATATAAATTTGATGATTAAATATTTTGGTAACTTGTATTTTTCAAAATTTTGTAAAATATGTAGAAGCTGAAAGAAAATATTCAACTGTATAATATGAGTCTAAAAGTATTAAAAAATACATAATTATAATTTAATTTTCCAAAATAATTTTGATTATTTTATTTTTCTGATGAGAAAAGTTTGGTGAAAATGCGCTTTAGGTCCCCTACTATGCCAACTTGGCGAAAGTGTGCTGTGGGTACCGTACTTGGCGGGTTTTCAAAAACACTGTTGCCATGGGGATAATGGAATACGATTTTTAACGATTTTCAAGAGCAATTAGCAACCAATGAAAATGACCGATTTTTCAAACTGAAACTAATTAACGACCAATGAAAATGCTAAAAGAAAAAAACAAATTAATGAGCATGCGCGAAAAGCGTTTCAAATTATTTCCTCCGGAGAATGCCATAAAGAGCTAATTAGGGAAAAAAACGTCCGGTTTACCACACTGGGTGCATTTATCGCCAAGTTGGCAGAGTAGGGGACTTAAAGCGCAGATTAACGAAGTTTTATTTCTAATCAGGAAAATAAGAATTTAACTTTAAAAAAAAATCTAAATAAAATAAAAAACGCTCTTCGAAATTTAAGAAATTCAATATTCATATTTAAATTCAATGAGCATCAATTTTTGTTAGGAATAATAAATTTTCCCAGTTGCTTAGCATTTCCCATTTTTTACAAGAAATATATACAAATGCAAGGAAGCCTGGTTTTTTTCAGCACTTCGAACTATAATTTTTTCTCGATTCGGTTCAACTAAAATAAAATATATTGGTTCACTTTCAATTTTCATTCCTCCAAAAATATCGGTTTTAGATTTTCGGTTCACAGTTCTGAATATACCTTTTTATTTCATAAGCATTCTTATTTGTACTAGAAATAATTCTCTCATAAACAAAAAGTGTAATTTTATCAAAATTAGATTATTTTTATTTCTTTTTATTGACGCACCATCTAATTTGATATAGTTAACAACCAATTACAATAAGAATGGTGAGTACTGGCACTATATATTATCCATTATCAAAAACTCATTTGGCAACTAGGTTCGTGATAGGGAAAAAGCCACTATTGAAATTTTAATTAAAAGTACGGATTGGCAATTTCATTCTCTTTCCAGAAATCTTAAATATTTTATATCAAGCCTTCGTTTATTGTCAAAATTATTTTAGATGAATTCAATGTCAATCTCAGTAGAAATAAGGATTTATGTATATTTTTATTGCCAATTCTTTAATTTTTTTAAAGAATCTCTAAACCTATATTGTAAGCGATGAAAACGAAGATAGTGCTTTCTCGTTCGATGTACAATCTTCGCGCAGATATTTTAAAAAAGGGAAACTTTTCTGTAAAACAATGCATTGAGAATTAATTTTACTTTTCATGGTGACACAAATACTCTTACTATAAATGAAAATTTCCAATTTAAAGATTATAAAATACAATCCCTTTTTTACTTTGAAGTAACACGGTTTTTTTTTTTTTTTTTTTTTTTTTATATACCAACTTTTTGTTCTCGCAAGAATATCTATTTTTTTTTCAAATTCTAATTCTGACAGTGTAATCCGAAGACGGCCAGTCTATGTCCTCACATTTGAGTGACTTGATCTACTTCATGGCTTGTTTACTTTGTTTTTTGGAGTTATGGGGAATACCCAAATTTTTTATAATCAGTTTTTTTTATAGATGAATAGCTGTTAATTAATAGTTTTATTCCTAATTTCAATTGAATTTCTATGTTGTATGTACTTATAGACCGAATATTCACTGTACACTTATTTTAATGAATGAAACATAATAATTTTCTTAAATATATGATATGGATTTCAATATCATTTTTGAAAAATGTTTTTCATGATTTTTTAAAGTCGTAGAACATATTTGCAAATTTACTATATGCTGTATGTATTTTCTGTACAGTTTTCTAAGGAGAATATTAATCTTACAAAGAAAGAATTAGGTGTATCCTATTTTTTTTAAATCCCTTAAAATTACATTTTATAGATATTCGTATAAGTTTTAGTCATAAATATTGAAATAAATAATTTAAAGGCATATTACCTTTTTAATAAAATACTTCATTTTGCTCTTCTGTTAAATATATTTTAAGTGCATGAGGAATAAATTTTGTTTCAAGACAACACTCATGTTTCTTAAGCCTTATTTCCTTGAACCAAATATTTTGTTCTACAATGGAATAACACCATATTCTATTTTTAATTTGCCGAATCTATTTCTGTTAAGGTCACAATTTAGTTCTTACATTCAAGAATTTAACTAAAACTTTTTATGTAGTTCTATAAATTAACTTTTATAAATGTCTCAATAATCTACATTTATGTGGCAATATCTAACAATGAAAAAAAATTAGTTCTAACTTTGTATCTCTTGATGCGCATAAAAGAATGTATGTACTAGGCCAATATCATGCATATGTGCGAATGTGAAAAATCCATATCTGGAGTAATTTTGTTTTATAAGAAATATTTATTCTGGATTTCTTTGAGTGGGACAAGGATTTTTATCTAGTTTGGATTACACTTTGACTTTTATTACATTGTTCCATTTACAATTATTTCTTAAAACTGAAATTACATACTTTATAAGCTTGATTCAAAACCAATGTTATAAAAGAAACTAAAACATTCACATTTTCAATTTTAATTCATTGTTTGGAAAGTTACTAATTCATGAGTAATCAAAAGCTACAAATTTTATGGATGTTCTCATTGCTGACTTAATTAGCAATTCATCCCAGCTGTTGTGAATGAGGCTCAAATTTCATGTTGATTGAGTAGACAGGTAAATTAGTCATTTTTTTTTTTACCACAAAAGCTCATTCAACTGCGCTTAGAATTTAAAGTGGATGCTGAACCACAACAACAAACATGATTGAGGTCAGAATACAAACCAAGACTAACTGAGCTGAAAAACACTAATTATTTAGCTGGATGAATTTTACCACTTAGCCATCAAATTTACTGAACAATGATATTAAGCACATTATTTAATGCATATATAATCACTATTGTTGCAGTATTGTCCCAATAATAAATACAAGCATACTATCAATCAAATTATTTTAAATTATAACTAACCAAGTTCAGATTTCTAGAATTTTATTTTGAAAATAATTATGGAAATTTATAAATTAAATATTATTTATTAAAATGTCTGGATTCATTTCAATTTTATTTAAATTTAAAAAAAGATGAAAAATTCATCCCCAAGATGGATAATAGGCACACAAGCATATTATATATATATATATATATATATATATATATATATATATATATATATAACTACATAGCTTGCAGAGATATTATCATAAAAAATTTCAAGGGATAAAAGTTGCAAGTTTTTAATCTAATTTAATACTAAAATATTAATAGCAATGCTTTTTAAAGGACGATCAAAATTATCCAAGTACAAATATCTATATCTTGTATAATCAGTTTTATGATAAGCGTGAAAAATTAAAAGAAGAAAAAAAAAGGAATGTTAGCAATGTATGAATAAACATGTAAAGTCAGAAAAATTTAATTAAATTGATTTTAAATTTATGGTGAATGCTTTGGAAAATATTAACATTTCTCAGACTTATCTAACTAGAATGAGTGTAGAGTTCTCAATTACAGAAGTGTTCAGAGAAAAAAAAAATTAAACATATTATTTAATATTAGCTCTCAAGACATTTTCAAATTTTATAAATAGTTCAAATATTATGAAAAGAAAGGTTATTAAAAAATATTTCATAATTAAATTGTTTCTATTAACTATCTTTTTATTATCACTTTCAATAAGGGATTTTCAAAATGATCATAAAATATATGTATACTTTTGAATAGAAAATAAATTTAATAATTTACACTATAATTTTTAATTCAATGCATTACAATATATTAAGCTAAAAAGTGTATATATAATCATACAAAGTTTAAAATGCGTACTTCATGCATTTCAATTGTATATAGAATTTTCAACACATATGCATGAAATGTACATTCTTAAAATATATGTTTCATACTTCTATTTTAATATAATTTTGATAAAATGTGTGGTCAGTAATTAAAAGTTAAAAATGAAACCATTTAAAAAATATTATGTTTATGTAAGCTAAATATTGAAGTATTAAATTAGTCTGTTAAGTCTGTAAAAAAGAGTGGAATAATACATTTTTTACTAACTGAATGAATGAATGTTTAAAACTTAGTAAATTTTCAGTGTTTAATTTCAGTGCAATTAATTTTGTATTTTATATGTTAAAAGTGAAAAAATAACGACTTAGGGATTATAGCTATCATTTTTCATATTTCATAGCACAAATGTTATTCTACAAATATTTTATTCAATTAATAATTGAAATTTTCTTATTATTTTAAAAACATTTCAATGTTAAATTTAAGTTTGAAATAACAAAAATGTTAAGCTTGTTAACACATATAAAAATTTTGTTTAAATGAATTGGCTCATTTTTTAAGATTACACATATTTCAAGACATTCCACATTCATAATTTATTTTCAGACGGTAAAAATTTATTATGACAATAATTATATAGTTATATTTTTTATAAACATAATTTTAATTTTTTTCTTTTATTACACTTTAACAAAAAAAAATAATTTAATATAGTTTACAGTTTGTTCTGGTGGATACAATTAAAATTATTAGCGAAAGGTAACAATTCTAAAAATTTTTGCAGAAGTAACAAACATATCCTTCTCTTCTTTTATTTTCAAAATACTGAAAACCTAAAAAAAAACAAGGTTTGAGTGATACATCATCAAGGTAAAAATGACTTTTATAAAAAGTATAAAATTAAGAACAAAATTTATGCCTTTTTGGAAGATGCTATTTTTTTAAAAATTTAATGTTTCTATAAACTTAAAAATAATAGCACTTAGTCAAGATCATGAGGAATAAGACAATAAGACAACAATAAACTTTCTGCTTATTCTGCAACTTAAATTCTTTAAATCATGAAATGTGCACATAAAAATTAAATGTTAGTTAAAATTAATTTATGAACTTCATAGTGGACATCTAATGTATTTTATATATTTTAGAAAATTAAAACTAATATATATATTTATATATATAATCAAAGAAAAATTAACCTAATAAACTACCAAGCATTTAACCTGACAGATGTGCATGCAGAAAACTCTTTTATAGATGTTGCATTTCTTGGTACAACAGTAGCTGTGGCTGATTTGAGAATTTTCATTCTGAAGATTGATTTATCACTAAACGATGATATGACCAATTAGGAGAATTTCAAAAATTTTACTCTTTTAAACATTGTTTATCAGTATTATTCAATATGATAAAATGATTGAACATAATTCAATGTATAAAACAACAGAGTTACTTTCTACAGTTGCAAATAGCATTCCATGGACTAAAGCAATTTTGTAATGAAGTATATTCATAGTCTTATGACTCTGAACAAATTAAAAATAATTAAACCAAATATTCCTCAACACTAATTTCTGTGATGATCATATTGAATTAGATTAATGATTATCTGATATTATGGAAATACTTTTCATTACTAAAGTGTAAATCAATATAAGTTGGAACAAAAAAGAGTAAAATGTGAAAACATAAGATTGTTATAAAATAAAAATTCAAAAGATTGATGCTTCCTTTCATAGTTTATTTTAATCATATCAATACAAATTATAAAGCAAAAAAATTAATATGTTTATATTTTAAAAAAACTTCTTTTTAAAAATTAAAGATAAGTACATTATTAGTGTTTTTCTAATAGTAGTTAGCTGATAAAACATTTTTCTCCAGTTTAAATCGGAGAGAATACTGAAAAACTTCAGAATTGTAAATAAAAATGTTAGTTAAATATTCTATTAGTTTTCAATGAATTACACTAATGGAACATATTTCTGCATATAAAAAGTGATATTCATGAAAATTATTAATTAAACTTTTCAATTTTAGATTATAAAATGTTTTTTTTTTTTTGTCAGGAATATTAAAGATTAGTACAATCTAATCTTTAATTAAGCAAATCTGCAAAAACTTCCAACTTAGAATGCCAAGTACAATACTTTGTTAAGAAAAACTCTTTGTCAGGAAAAAATCAATTTTCATAAATTAACACTTAGCTTATTAAAAAATATATATATAATAATTAAAAAAAGATTATGGTTTCATAATATATATATATATATATTAAATTGGAAGCGGCCTTTAGTTATCAAATTTTTATTCAAACATGGAAAAAAAGCGATAAATTTAAAAATTTTTATTGAATCAAAAAAGGAAATATTTTTAAGATAATTCTTAAAAATACAATTGATATAATTGAATCGAGGTACAGGAGGTAGGATATACTAATCTACATATTAAATTTTGAGAGAATAAGTTTTAACATTTGTATTTAAATTCCTTATTTTTTGTAAAAAATATTGTATATATTTTAAAATGTTTTTAAATTAAGATATCATAAATTTCTTTCAAATTTTTTTCCAGAATAAAATGTAACAATAATAATCAGTTGAATACTTTACAGAATTTTAACTCCCATTTCTATCTAAACAATTTGAGTAGAAAAAACTAGTATCTTGGGCAATGCTCAGATGTTAGTATTAGTCTTTGAAGATGAACAGCAAGCAATGTTCATTCATGTTTATAAAAGGCATTCCTTTTCTATAAAATCTAATAGAATGAGTAAGTACTTAAATGGTGTTTGAATTTACAATCATCTTGACTATTAGAAGCTATTAAGAAAAAACTTAACAAGCAATAAGGCATTTAATACAATAATATCATAAATCATTGATTACAAAGGAGATAAAAATGCTTTGTTAAAAAATGTCATTGACGCAAAAATCAAAATATTTAATGCTTATTTATTAAATTGCAACAGTGGTTCAAGATTTTTAGAAGTTTATGCACCAGAATCATTATTTATACTACATTATTTTCAAAAAATAATATCAAATAAATAATAATATCTTGATACCTAAACTTCATTGAGGGCCTATCAGACTTCATAAACAAAGTAGGTGACCCAAGACAATGGAACTAGGAAAAAATTGGGCTTTGAGCATGGTACAAAATGCAACAATGCAGAGGTGCCACATATCTGACAAGCTCAAGAAGAAGAAGAAGAATATCTTGATAAAAATAATTAAAATGAATAGAATTGTTTAAAGGAATAATATTTTTAACAATTTCAATAAGCAACTTCTTTATTTTTTAATTTTGTCTGCAAAGAGATTTGTTATAACTAAAAATATATAGTTAAATTAGAAAAATTAAACATTTACTTAAATTTACTTAGAAATGACCAAATATTTAAAGGAGTGTTCGTTACTTTTTTTAAAAGCATTTTCTAACAGCACATACTTCAGTATTAAATTGACAGAGATAAAAATAACAGATTAATTTTGTAATTTAATAAAAAAATAAAATAAAAAAAAAACTGAAATTTTTTAAAATAAACAATGCTATTTACATAATTGAGAAATGATACATGAGCTAAGAATGAATTTTTCTTTTGAGAAAAGAAAAGATATTTAATCCAGCTTTTCATTAAAATGCCAGCATTAGTTTAGTGTTAAAGCATTCACTTAAATGTAATTTTTTTTTTATCAAACTTCAATAAAGCAAATTTAAAAGATTAATACTAAATAAAATTTAATAATTTTAAACAATTTGTTTCTTTTCACTTGTTACTCAACAGCCATTTTTTGTGAATGAAGGCTAGCTACACCAAAACTTACAGTTTAAAGTGGATTCCAAATTATTACAAACCACTACAAATATCCAAGACTAAGGTGGGATTCATTAGTCATTAGTTTTTGTGATGCACACAAAATAAAATAATAATAACATATTTATGTAAAATAATAATTACATATTTATAAAAGACTCATGAATAAAAAAGAAATAGAAGTATAATACTTACTACCAGTAACAATTTGAATGTTTTGATTTACTGACAAATTTGAGTTAAGTATAATCCATTTAACTATCTACTGCTAATACACACACAATCATATTTCACAGTATTTCAGCAGCAAGTGGTATTATAAAACAGCCATTCATATTTACAGTCTTTTTCAATAAGATCTAACAGGAATAGCAGATACCTAAAAGTTTTTAATTCATATTTTCAATATATCAATTCTGATTACTTTTAAAAGTTATAATGGAACTAATAAAGGAGTAGTAAATGTTATAACTTTTAAAAGCAGCTTAGTTTGTATATCACTTTACATTTACAAAACATGAAAGAAAGAATATGGAAGATAAATCTATTTCCAAAAGGTATTAAGGAAATAAAAGTTTGAAAATCATTAACAAAAAATCAGCAATTAGCATAGTTATAATATTATTAATCAGTGAAAATTTCCTTCAAGAAATATACAAGCAAAATTTTCTGTGGGTGTTAGATATAAATTAATATTATTTTTTAAATATACATTTTTATATTAAAAAAAAAATTATAATTTATAACTTAAAATATAAAAATTCATAGCTATTGTATGTAACATTTCACTTTCTTCCTTCGACTTTTACTTGCTTATTGATACCATTATATTACATGCTTTTATATCAATGACAATAATTTCAAATAATTGTTTAAATATAATATCAACTAATATTAAGTTTAACAACAATAAATATAATTTTAAATAATTCTTTCATAACCAAATTTGAAAGTAGAATAATTTTGAATAATTTTTTTAAACAATATTTGTCAAACATCCTTTATATTTAGTTTTTGGATTTGCAAAACGAAGTTGGAATTTTTGATTAATATTATACCTTCCTTAATATAATTGTAACATTATATAATTTTCAAAACTTAAAGATATAATTTTCTAAACTTAATTTACATTTATTACTTAAATTTAATATAATTATTTCAATATTTGCACTATGATATTTTGATTCATTTGCATACATTTACAATTTCTAATTTAGTGTCCTTTAACAATAAACCAATTTTTAATAATATTGTAAAATAGAATTTATACGAGTCACCCGAATGAACTTGTCATAGCTGCAATAACTCTGCATTTAATGAGTAAAAAAATTACACATACCACTATAGAGGACAAGTATAGCAGTGTGGGAGCATATTAAAAGACATCAATTACATCAAGAGACTGGTAAGATCATTTGAATGCGTTTCCTTGGTCCACTACAGTTAGAATGGCCACAACCCTCCCTTTTGCTAAGTACTATGCCAAACTGTATATAAACAACCACTTTCAGGACATACTTCAAAAGGGGTTATCTTCTTGCTTGATAATATTAATCATTTGGCAGTGATGTGCCAAACACTATTACAGCAATTTGATTGGGATATTCTCTAACACCCCCCTTATAGCCTGAACCTCTTCCTATGCATCTACCACATCTTAAGACCACTCAAGAAAGCCCTGAGGAGCTAAGATTTACTGATGATAAAAAGATTTGAGCTGCCATTGTAAACTAATTCCACAACCAACCTCAGAGCTTTTTCACATAGGGAATCCATGACCTATTGGATCACTGGGACACTTGTTTTAATTTAAAACGTGACCTTGTCTAACCCGTCAGTTACATTTGTGTTACTTCTTTCTCTTATGCATTAATTTATATTAATGCCATTAATCCATTCATCACACAAACCATTTCTAATGCCCTTTTCATTTGGGCAACCCTTATAATTTTAACTTTTCCCATTACATTAAATCTGACCTCAATTTGAAGAAACATAAAAGAATGATTTTTCAAGATATGATATTTCTAATTTTATTTATTCACTGAACTATGTATATTTTTTGTTGTTGTTATTTCGTTTTGTATGAAAATGAAAAACATAAAGCGAATAAATATATTATTGCACTATATATTGTCAATTCTAGTCCAATATCTTTCACCATCTTTCTGATTATAACACGATTTCATACTCATAAAATGGTTGGTTTTCACTAGCAAAAAACTGATTCAAGTAGGAAAAATGAAATGACTTTCTAAACACAATATATATATATATATATATATATATATATATATATATATATATATATATATATATATATATATATATATATATATAT
>JAPDSC010163808.1:353158-371059 GCA_026290005.1 Latrodectus geometricus
TATATATATATATATATATATATATATATATATATATATATATATATGTACGTTTACCCAATTTTATACTGTTAATGTTAATCAATACTCAAGCTTGTTTAGTAAAATTAGTAAAATCATGAATATCTTAGACTTTGTAAATTAATATTAAAATGCTATCAATTTTATTTTTTAAATAAAATAAAGTTAAAATTGTAGAATCAACTTTAACTTTGTTATTTTATATATTGATAACTTTTTAATTTAGAAATATTTTTATTATTCTATTAAAATTATATAATACTTATATATATAAATAACTTTTCATATTTATGAACAATTTTTGAAACTGTACAATTAGCATATCAATTAAAGCTTGGAGATTCTCATCTTGGTTAATTTATCTTAAACATGCAAATTAACTCTCTTTACAGTTGTAAACTAACAATTATCATACATAATTTACATTTGAAGAAACAGTTAAAATGTTCAATTAAGAAAGATATAGAAACTTATTTCCCATGATTCCTTAAATTTTTATGGAAATTTCATAATGTTTGTGAATTTACAACTATTTCTTCTAAAAATTTTGTGGCCTACAACTATGTGCCAGCATATGCAATAAAATGTGGCAAACTGATTTACCAGGTCGGAATGCATTTGTAACTTTCTTTTTATCACATAACATGATTGTGCACGTGTGCGAAATTTGATTTGTGTGCTAGTAACCCTTGAAACATTTTATTAGTAATTTGTTATTATTTGATTACAGTCTAAGCTTTTGAAGTGGATGATTTAATCTTTATGTTTTGAGACTTTTTGAAAGTTAAATTTTTAAAGAATAGTTTGCAGTAAATTTTTTACTTTAAACTTCTTAAGTAAAAATTTATTTTGAAAGTTTTAAAAATAAATTTATTTTTATATTGCTTAGATTGTTTTGAATTATTATTTTTTTTCATGAAACATATGCCATATGATCATTCCAAGAATATTGTGAATGAATTTTTGGGAGCTATAAAATCTGTTGTTGGAGACTGGTGCTGGCAAACACATAAAAGCAGCAATGATTAGGTGAGTTATTTTATGTTTTTAATTAATATTGCTGTTTAATGTTACATATTAAGTATTTTTTCTACAATTTCATATATTTGTATTTATATTTATTCTGATAATAATGTTGATTGATTAGAAATTCTAGTTTTTGGTAAGAATGTATATTTATGTTATAGAATTATTTCTATAGCTTGGTTTAAATTGGGTCTATTTTGCACAACATCAATTTTTTTTAAACATTAGTGCCAATGCCCCATTGATTAAAATTCAAGTTTTCATAAAAATGTATTTTATTTATGCTATAAATTTAGCATTATTACCCAATTGCAACTCATTGTTGACTGTGTGATACTTTATTTATATTTGTTTTTTTATTATGAAATCTTTGTGAAATTAGTTTTTAGTTATATGCATTTTAATATTTCTAAAGTAAGTAATTATAATGAAATATTTGAAATTTTGATATTAAAAATTTAAAATAGTGCATAATTGCAAAGTTGAATTTTAAGTGCGATCAGTATTTTACACCCATTTTGTGAGAAATGTTGTTTAAGTTGGCGAGATAGTTGTGCAGCGCTTGGAGCAAAAATTGGAAATCGCACATGAAACCATACAGTTACCATTTTTGTAATTGAAAAAATTCTAAAAAGGTTTCTTATTTTGAATGCATATCTATAATCAGATATGCATACAATAGTTTACCCATACAAAACAACTAAAACAAGCTTACGATTTTTTTTAAAGTAAAATTATTAATTTTGGGATAATCAGAAATCTTTATAAAAATTTGTTGTGTTTGGTGAAATTTATGACTAATCAAGGAAAAATTTGCTGGCTATTTAAAGGGACTAAAAGAAATTTTTTCTTTAGGTTCATAAACAAGATTTGTGGGCATTTGAATTTAAGAATTAATATTAGAAATTTATATAAAGGAAATATTATTAGTAATTTACATAAAAGAAACTTAATTTCATCTTAAGATTAAATTTCTTTATATATATTTAATATTGAAAAATTAATACCAGAAATATTTATTCTATTAACAAAGGTTTATATAGATTTAAAATTTCACAAAAAGTATTTTAGGACTTTTTAGGGATATATTTTTCTTGGACTCATTAAAACTATTTGATCAAAATTTCTTATTAGCATAACAATGTTAGAGTGCTTTGATAGAATTACAAATTTCTTTTATAAGACTTTGTAAAGATTATTCGCACTGAAGTAGTCCTATATAAAAAATGTTTATTATTAAAAAGTTTTTTAAATTTTTACATTATATCATTATTTTTTGATAAGTATAATAATCAAATAATAAATTATCTCTACTTGTTGAATAATTCTACCAATAATTCATTTCTAACATTGAAGTGCATATAAAAAATCTGATTGACTAAGATAACAATATCAGTATAATACAAAATCTTTACCACCCATCTTAAAGCTTCCATTCATAAATAGCATGCAGTATGAATCAGGATGACTCTCCCAAGACCTAATAAAATAATGTTTGTGATGTTAAATTAACATTTATATAGTGCATTAAATAATATTTACAAATTAACATACATAAAATAAAAGAAAAACCAGATGAGAAATAATTGTAAATAAAAATTTTAAAAAGTAAATTACACTCAAATACTTTTCTTGATAAAAAACATGTTTGACTAACTTTTTAATATTACTTACTCACACATGAATATCAATTTTTATATAAGTGAATGTAAAATGAGAAGTAGAAAAGGAAGAGAATAAAGTGTGTTAAGTAATCATAGTTATTAAGTATAAAACAATGGTAAACTGCATAATATTCATTATTATATGGAAAACAATTTTAAGTAAAATAACACTGTATAAAACTTAAAAATAGGACATGAATTCTTAATATTACAAAAAATATAAAAATAAAATGTTCTTACAATCTACAAGTCTATATTTTAAGGTACGAAAAAAAGTTGTAAAAAAATGCTAAAAAGCTAACTGTGCATACAAAATCTCATTTTTAAAAGGGATATTTTTAGTAAAATTATAATCAACAATAGCATTAAACAAGTTAAAAAATAAAATATATATTTCTTTCTTGGTCTAGGGTAGTAATTAAGTCAATGAGGTTTCATTAATACTAAAACAAACTATATTTCATTGTGAAAATTTTTTATTAGCATAACAAGGTCAAAATGCTTTGATAGAATTAGACATTTTCTTAAAATATTTTACACTAAATAAGAGCAATTTCTCCACATAAAAAATTAAACAAAGCAATAAGGGATTATTGTGTTTGAAAGATTTTACTTTGAAAATCATTTGAAGAAAACTATAGGCATTTCCAATATTTATTAAAATTTTATTCAATAAGTAACAATTGTATCTAATATTGTGAAACAAATTCACAGACTGGAGTAAATAATGAAAAAGGCAGTTAATGTTGGATGAGGCATTTAGCATTGCTTTGAAAAATCATATACAGAATCCAGTTTATATAAAAAGATTAAATATGAAGAAACATAACATTAAAATAAAAAAAGTATATAGAATAGTATCTTGTTTAAAAACTATTGCTGAATAGTTCAAATTTGTTACAAATTAAAGAACTTAATGATCAATATTGACAAAGCAAAAATACAAATTAGATTTTATCATAGTAAAATTTGAAAAGTAAATAATTTTAATTCTATGGTTTTTTAAAAGAAAACCAAAAATATATTTACAGCTTTGATTTTTTTACAAGAATAGCTGAAGCCCACTAGGTGTGAAACATGTTTTCTTATACTTGTAAGTGTTCAGTCTTATATAGAAAATACAATCTCCATCTAGATAAATAACAAGTATATATTTATTTTTTTTAAGAAAAGAAACTTTATGAAACAAAAATATTTTTACCTTAAGCAAAAATTATCCATGTTATTAATACTGATATCATAATTTTTTATTAAATTGTACACATCATTAATTCTTAAATATATTCATAAAATTTATAATATTTTTATTAATACCTAAAATAACTTTTCTTAAAAATTGGTAATTAGTATTACATTTTGATGTCATACTAGTATAAATTAGCATTTTTACTATGCATGTCTTAGCAATAAAATAAAAAGGTAATCAATGCAAATTGTAAATGTTGCATTAAAATTTGAAACCAAATAAGTGTACAATTCACAGTTTATATAGATTCTTAAAAGAAAAAGATAATTAGGAGTCACTGAATTTTTTTCAGGAGTTATTTCCAAAGTTGCATAAATATTCATATTCTATCAATTATATTTAGCAAACTATATATGTTATTATGTACATTTTCCTATTTTATTTTTAAATAATTATGAAAATAAATATTTTATAAAATAAATACATTTGATTTAAGTATAAAATTTACATTAAAAATGTGAGTGTACAGTTAAATAAAATGACTTCATTTTAATACATAAAATACTTTGGGAGTAATCAAATGTTATACGTAATAATGGATAT
Source organism: Latrodectus geometricus (assembly GCA_026290005.1). Classification (NCBI taxonomy): domain Eukaryota; kingdom Metazoa; phylum Arthropoda; class Arachnida; order Araneae; family Theridiidae; genus Latrodectus; species Latrodectus geometricus. The sequence goes on from JAPDSC010163808.1 coordinate 357,659, forward strand.
TTTTCATTTCTTAATTTGTTCACATGACTCATTTCTACCAATTATTGCATATTTAAACAATATGAAAATAAACGCGTAAGAATTTAAAATAGATTTTTTTTTTCAAAAAACTGAAAAAGTAAAATATTGAATTAAAATATTTTATTGTTTTTAAAACAAACCGATCATTAGGCCAAAACAAAAATAAATATATTTTAATTTCATCATATTTACAAAGAAGTAAAAATTAAGCAATTTTAAAAAAGCCATATCAAAATTACCGAATTTTCAAAATATTTAGAATCACAAAATGATTTAACATTAAAAGCATATTTTAATAGCACTCCACAGCTGCTTCACTAATGAAGCAAAGCTTACGGCGAACCCCCATTGTCGTCTACATTTTAAATTTGAGTTTTCGCTTGGCGCTTCATTTCCCATTTCTGTATTATATCTTTCTATACTACAGCTAGTACAGATACAGGCAACCACTTCGTAATCTTGAGTCTAATTTAAAGATGGGGTTGATGCCAGAGCTGGTAGCTTCTTTTACACTAAATCAACAGAGTTATTCGTAGCAATTTTAAAAGCTCTATAATATACAGGATCTAGTATTTTTAAATCTGAATAACAAGTGACGGGAATATATGACATCCGTAATACATATATTTTATTGCAACTAATTCTTCAGAGTTAAAAAAGTCTTCTTTCTAGATTAGTGTAAGGATATTTCTAAATAAAATACATTGGCTTAGGAACTACAGGTTTTCTCAACAACTACATCTCGATAAGATCATGCGCTATGATCCATCAGAATGAAATCATTACTAATTGCACTGACATAGGGATCAAAGATCTCTTCTCTTATCTCATAGTAGTCACTGTGCCTCCCTGGAACATTTACAAGTCAGTATGGCTACCGAGTGGGATCCCTGCCCAACCATTATTCCATCAACGGAATTTGTCTTCCCACAGGTTGGATTAATGCTATCTGGCGTTTTGTTCTCTCCAGATCACATACAGCACATGTCTTCAATCTCTCTCACATGTGAATCTGGACTCATGTGTACTCATGTATAGAAGCCTATGGCTGACTGGTCCAGGAAACGTGTTTTCTTGTTGAAGACAAATTACCCTTTTTCTGTCGTTCAGTGAGGGACACATACAACTGATCGTCCTGCATAGAGACCTGCATGTTGAAGACGCCTTCGTACTAAAGGATATTCTTCTTCCTGATGCTACAGAGTAGTTTGCAACAAGTTGCAGCTCAGCTTATCCTTCAGTTCGAAAGAGCTGTGGAATGATCGTCTGCAGTTGCTGTAGCTCGTGGTTGGCCTGTAACATGTCTTCCAGATACAAAAGCTTCGACTTGACAATGATTTCAGTGACGATGGATCACATTACGACACACTAAGGTGCTTAGCATCATCGGCTTGTGACATCCACATCCATCTAATCACCCACTATCTTAACAAATCGAGCAAACGGCTTCTCACAGAAATTGCGGGATCCCAGTGACTATTATAATATCAAGGAATCTGCTAATAAATATTATAGCACATTATTTAGGAAAATTAACAAAAGTTACAGGCGTAATTAAGAAAGCATGATGTTTGTATATTCTTCTCTCACTCACACATACCTATTCTTCTCTATAAAAAAATGTAGCAAGCGTTTTTGCATGCATTTATGTCAGTTAATTTTTATCATTTACCTAAATTATTAATTTTAATGTTAGTGTCATTTTTTATAGTGAGCTTCGAAAAACATGTTGTTCCTTAACTTTTAGAGATCAGTGTGCACTCATTATTTTTGTGTAGATTAATCTTATTACAAAGTTTTTTCTTTTATTTATAATATTTTAAATTAGATAAGCTAAATTACCTTCTTGATTCACTTTTGTGGTAGAAAACTAAATTGTTCATAACTATTATAAATTTTTTATTTTTTTAAATTGTTAGGAGCATAGCTTTTTACATTTTTATAATATACTACATTAAAGTATTTATCAATTAAAAAGAAATATAAGCATTATTCTATCAGCTGCTTTTTCTCTCTTAACTATTATTTTTTGGCTAGATAACTAACTTATATATAAATATAAATAATCGCGAATCTTCACGAACTTATTTTTTCGCACAAAATAAAATAATTGATTTGTGCAAAAATATATAGTTGTTTCGTTCAGTCTTATATTTAAATATTTGTTTTTATTTAGTTTTTTTTAAAACTTTAAATCTGTCTCTAATACGCTATGAGACACTCTTAATGAATGTACATTCATTCTATTCTTATGAAACTTTCTCAACATTCATTAAAAATTCTTTAAAATCAATTGTAAAATAATAAATTATTATAAGTATAATACAATACTTAATTTACATTTAATACATAGATATGTTTTTGATATTGAACCATAATTATCCACGATAAATTAATAGTTGACAGAAAGACTTAAAATTACATACACTTTAAAGATGTTTTCCAATTAGGTAAAAAAGAAATTTTGAAATAAAAATTTATTTTCGTAAATAAATAAATTTATTTCAGATGAACAGCAATATGCTATGAGGCCGTTTTGTCTACCCATTTTGCCACAAGGGGTAGAAATGATGGAACTTTAATTATATAGTGACGAGCCCAGTGGTTTTGTCATTGTTACCTCAAAAGTGGATGGGTCATAGTAATTTAGAAAATAGTGACCAAACAGAAGCTATATATATATATATATATATAAAACTCAACATCGATCCTATTATTATTATTCTACGTGCGCTAAAAAGTCTACAGCCAAGAGAATATTAAAAACCTCTTGACTTAATAAAAACCTCCAAGTACGCAAGCCTATTTTTATTTAATGTAAAAACGTTGCATAAGCTTTTTTGTTGTAAAACATATCAGTGCATAAATGTATAACTTCTATTTTGTTCTGTGCGCAATTTGTTAAATAAATAATAATTTGGTTTTTCGTACAATATTTCTGCTCGTTTCACCTCAATGTAAATTGCAGAAGTTTTTAAGTACTGTATAAATTTTTTAAACGGATTTACATATAATAAGTATTATACATGCTCGATTTTACAAACCTCTAATTTACGAACTAGTAGCTCGTCCCTACTCCAATACCATAGACACAGTGATAATTTTAACTCCCGTTTGCGAACTAAAATTTTTAAAAATCCTTTTTTTGAAAACTTACTTTACTGATAAATCCTTTCCACTTTTTAATTCATTTTATTTTTTTATGATCTGATATTTTTTCAATTTTTTAGTTGATTTTCTTTTTAAATCTTCCTGAGAACTTGACAATATAAAAATTCAAAACTTAGTCCAGACATTGTGGGAACAATAAAGTCGAAGATCATGGATGTCAGACACTAGATGATAAGGAACTCTGGTGTCGAATTCGATTTATGTTGTCACTACCAAGAGGGTGTTGCTCCTGTCCTCCCTGTACATAAGAACATAGAAAAATTCTCCCCGCGTACGTTAGAACATAAGCAGGGGAATATTCTAAAAAATTGAGCTCAGCTACTCTCTGCAGTTGGTTCCATTTGAACAATTCAATTTAGTTTCGTTTGTTGAGAGGGAGACAGAGCCTGCTCCGTTGAGGATTTGTCGCAATTGAAGAAACAAATCTGTTTATCAATTGAAATAAAAAAGAAAATGTTAGAAATAGACGAAAAATATTAAAGAAGACAAAAATCTAAAAGATATAAAATTCCAATGCCTTTCAATTTAAAAACATGGAATTAAATTCTTGAAAAAGTAAACGGTATCAGAAAATGCCTCTCGAAAATACTGTCGAGAAGCAAAGTATTCTAAACTGGAAAAAGCTTTGCTTGCTTGGCTACGAGGAATGAACATTCTTATAGATGGTTATGTCATTAAAGAGAAATCCAACTGCTTTGCCACGAAGTTGAAAACAAATGATTTCAAAGCAAGTGATGACGGTTGACTAGAAAAAAAATTTAAAATTGGATAACAAGGTTTGATCTTTAGAAAATGGTGAGGTGAAAGTAGAATCAATAGTTGAAATTGTTTTTAAGTATGAATCTTAATTTGGATATTTTTTTATAGAACATTCTAAATTATTCTTTCTAATACTTTTTTATTTATAAAGAAAAAGTAGTTTAGTATAAAATTCAGATTTTAATAATCTTATACATTATTTTTCTATAATACGAATTATTTTGTTGGTTTCTACGAGTTCGTAAAAACGAACTTTTATTGTATTATATACAAAAAAAAAAAAAAAAAAAACAGAATTATTAAAAATTTATAACAAGGAATTTTATTATTTGCGTAATTTCATAAAAACGAGGATTATTTACAGAGACAACACTTGTTAACTACTAAAGCAATAATGGATTCCAAAATTATGCAGATTTTTTTAATGTAAAATTAAAAAGTTAAATCTGAAGAAACTTAAAATAATAAAATAAAAAAAATGAGCTTCAATAATTAAACTAAAAAACGAAAACTTCAATATTAATTGATGTAGTAATTCCTTTACAAAATAAAAATTCATTGAAGCGTGATCAATGCACAAATGACAAGATGGAATTATGGAAAATAAAAATGTTCATGTGCATATATATATGATCGATGCAAATGTAAATTTGATAGATCATTAAATTCTGAAAAAAAAAATAATGAGCAATGTAAGCTTAGAAGAAAGAAGAATTTCTTCACCATAAATAAAAATAAGTGAATATATAATTCAGGAAATCCAAGTAAGCAAAAATAATTTTGAAAATATTAGCTTTTTGAAGGAGATATTTGTTTGTAATTATGAAACAAATATTTGATATTCTTTTTGATAATTTTATACAAACTTAAAAATCTTAAGTTAGGGTAAATTACATTAGAATGAACCTATTAATCTTAAGCTGAATATATGATTTATATCGAAGCCCACGAAATGGCTACGAATAATTTCACCATACAAACTTTTAAACTTCAAAATATCCTAGTATAAACCATATTTTAATATTCTCTTCCTTTTTTTGTAGGTTTAAAAACTTAGTATACTACATACTGATAGGATTTAATCAATCGAAAACTGATTTCATATCATTATTTATTACAGAGATACAAGTATAACAGGAACGAGTTGAATAGTTTCATGATTGCTTTAATTGCTTGGAGTTACATTAATATTTAATACGCTCAAGGCGTATGAAATATAGCTATTATTTGATAAATAACTGTAGTAGCACAGGCAAATTGCCAGAAAATAATAGCAAAATGATTAATTTTATCTTGGTATGACATTTGTGTGAATCGCGATTGCTATTATGGTATTATTGAGTGAATATTTAACTTCGCACAAAAATAGTTATTTCATAATTCAAGTAGTAAAATAATTTGTCAAGTATAAGTGTTTTTATAAAAAAAAATAATACGAATATGTATGGCTAACTAATTTACAAAATTTTTGTCTTATAATAAGCACATTGTTTAAACAATCATCTCAGCTTAAATTTATTTCATGTAAGTTGACAACAAACTGCATGATGTAGTCCAAACTTAAATTATCCAGACATGTAGCATAAATTTAATTAAGAAAAACAATACAATTTACTTAATTGAATTGTGTAAAATATTTTGAATTACTTCAATTTTTCGTTCTTCACATAATCTGCATTAAGTAGTAAAGTAATTTGTTATTGATAAGGCTTTAATGCAGCGGAGCATGTAAATATTATATGTATTATCTAATTTATTATACACACTTTCATCCCATAAAAAGCACACTGTAATAATACCATACTCATTATCCAAAATTTCTTTCATGTAAATTGACAGCAAACTGGAGCATATCCCATAGTCCGAGCATAAATTACTAAGGTTTACGCTCGGGTAAAATATGGTAAGTGGAATTAGTCATTTAAATAGTTTAATGAATAGTATGTAAAATAAAAGTTTTTAAATATATATTCACCGATATGATAATTCTAAGTAGTAAAAAAATCACTGTCTGAACTTTTCTTTAGATAATATAAAATGTTTTAAAAAAAATTGAAAAAAAAAAAAATTGTGAAAAGTACAACTTAAATAAAAATTTTCAAATTTCCTCTTATAATATTTTAATACAAATAGATATCTATAATGAATTTTATAACATAACTTAAATTCGTATTAAAATTTAAATTAGTAATTTGTTCTTACACTTTGAGAATTTAAATTAATTTTAAAATTTTGTGTCTAATCTTTCATTTCAGTTAGGAGCAAGTGAAACAGATTAAAAGCTACAAAAAGTAAGTTTTTTTTTTATAAATCAGTTAACCTTAAAGGTTAATTCAATAATATAATTAATATACAAATAGACATAAAATGAGAGGAAACTCAGATACTTTACTGAAACTGAGCAAAATGGTTCAGTGTATAAATTGTATCAAATTAACAAGAATTTAAATTTATTAGCACCGAAGTTAGTCCTAATGAAGAAATACAAGGTCACTTGCAGGCGGTATTTCAAATTGTGTTTTAAAGTTCGAAACAAGATTAATAATGAAATCAGAAGAATTCATAATATGCACACAACATTTAAGATAGACAAAAGTATCAGCTTTGATAAAAAAACAATTTTATTATTTTAAATATGAAGGAATAGCATTTAAGGCTTTTGATATACCAGGTAGAAATTCAAACCTATTCATATTTATCTTAAAGATTCTCCTGCAATTCTCAAATTAAAAAATTATCAAGACTTTTAAATTTATGTTGTATTTAAAGATAATATACATATTTTATTTAAAAGTCTGTGCTTAAATTATTATTCCATAAGGCCTACTCAGAGAACAGAACTGTTTCCATTTTCTAAGATAATAATTCTCAATATTATTCATCACAAAAATTTTTTATTATATGTTCCTTTCACATAATAACTTTATTATAACAATAAAAAAATAAATAGGATAAAATTACACATTCCATATATATAAATCACAAAAAATTGTCTTGATTATTGATGTCACAAGACAATCTAAAAGAAATCAGTGAGACGAGAATAGAAAAGGAAGATTAGCGAGTTTTATTTCTAAAAATGCTGTAATTTCTACATTAGCTGTAATTATGAATTGCACAAAGGGATATAGAGATAATAATTGTGTAAAATCTTCATAAAACAGTGGGAATTAATTATAGGACATTATAGATTCAAATGCTGTAACAAATGTTTTCAATGGAATAATTTAATACAAGACAAAATGAGTTCGAAAACGATGACTATTTTTACACTCAAACCTCTTTGAGTAGTATATAAAGTTACAATCTCAAACATGAGCATAATTTAGAAAATTATCAATAAAAAAATGGTTTCATTGGCCCTTTAGCTTTTCTTCAATTTTTTAAATATATTTCATGAAATTACTTAAGAATTGCTTCCATCACACACAATTATATTAGATATGAATTGTGTTATATCACAGTACAAACTAGAATTATACCCAGCGTTCTCAAGTTCCTGGTTTTAGTACTGGTCTGTATAATTTTTACCACACAATTTTATCATGAACGCATCAACCTAGTTGACAGATCACACACAACAAATTAAGTACAATTTAACTTAAATTCAAGAAAATCTTATGTTGTGCAAAATCTTTACGTGCTTAGACATTTTTGTGAAAGTGAAAATAGTAAACTTTCCTTTAACTCTAACTTCTATTTGGAATTAAAAAACTGAGTTCGTGTTACGCGCAATTTTCATTTGAAACATGTATCATTAGGAGTATGTTAAGTGATTGAAAATTGGTAGAATTGACTTGCTATTTAGCAATTGAGTTCCAATTTAAAGTAATCTGTTTTTAGTTTTATTTCTGCATTCATTTAATAAGTTTGAAATCAAAGTTAAATTTTACTGGTTTTGAAAAATTTCATAAATTTTTCAAAAAATAAATTCATTAGTCTAAAAAACGATTAGATGTTTAAAACTTTTAGAATCTAGAATTGGCTTTATGAAAGTTATAAATGAACTAGGCAATGTCAAACATACAAGCGATATAAGATTTTATCAGAGATCTTTTAAAGACATGACTATGATAAATATAGATGCACCTATTACCTTGACTTGGCTTAAATTTTATTCTAAACAATCGTAACGCGTAATAAACGCAAGATATTAGTTTTTACAGTTTAAGAAATAATTTGACAGAAATTAAAATAATTGATTAGGGTAAGAATCCTAACTAAATTCATATTTACAGAAAAATCAGCATTCCCGACTGTTAAGTGGAGAAAAATATTAACAAGTTTAAATTACCTTTCGAACCGCTAAAAACTACACCAGATAGGAAATTGGCGAAATCAAACAAAACGGAAGTACAAAATTTACTTATCAGTTGTCTGTTTGGAACCTTAATTATAAAATGCTAACGATTAATACTTTAAGACTTCATATTTTATCAGTTTAAAAAAACTCGCAGATTAACAATTAAATGTTGATTCGTTTATCTATGTATTTCTGACTTAAAATTAGTCAAGTTTTTGTATTTTAAACTTTGAAAAATTGTGTTTACGATTAAGAAAGAAAAAAAAAAAACTTTCGTATTACAGGCAGTTAATTTTATTTTACATTTGGATTTTAACCATTTCCTAGTTTAAAAGAAAGGATTATTTTTTTTAAAATTTAAAATTTGTTATCTAACCATCTTTGTTCATGATTGAGATAACTAATGGTATACATTATATTTCATATACAAAGAAAATTTGCATTAAAACTAAAATGAGAAAAGGTTTTTTGTGTAGGAAGTGACTCGCATACTAATTTCGAATTTTGATAAATATTAGATGTTCAGATTATAACATGTTAGGTTTTTATTATTTTTTAAGAAACAATTGTAACAAAATTAGAAGAGAAAAAAGATTTCGTAGCTATATACTGCTGAATGTTTTTCTCGGCAAAATTTGCTCTGAAACTTAAGCATTTTGCTTTAAGATTTGTTTCAATGAAATGCTTAAGAAAAATGTAACGAATAGTTTATTATAAATATTTACAAGTTGAATTCGGCAATATGCCTAGAACAAATAAGTTAAACAAATGAGGAATAACTGATATTACAACAAACTGTTGAAACTTGATGTCATACACATGACTGACAAAAATGCTAAACTATTTAGAACCAAAACTGATGGTAAGACAGACGAAGCCATATTCTTTTTAGTGGTCGTTTCAATTTTCTCTTCAGCAGTGGTAGTTTCTTCCTCAACAGGCTCTGGCTTCCACGTTTCTGAACCTACTTCAATGTCATCATCCACAGTCGTTGCTGCTGGAGACGTTTCTTGAATAGGAGCAGCTTCGGTGATATTTTCTCCAGACATTACTTCAGTAGAAACACTTGTATTATTATAAATGACGATTTCTGTGTCATTACTGTTGAATTCTGTATTTAATTCAACTGTTGTAATTTCAGTTTCTGTAACATTTAGACTAGAAGATAAGTCAAGCTCTTCTGTTGAATTTACTGGAGCAGCAATTGTTGCCTAATGGAAAGGAAAATACAAATGTTCAGTTTTTAGACAACTAAATAAGCAATTAATATTTTTAAAATTTTGATAGTATGGAATACTTCAAATTAAAATTTAACCAAATATCCATCTACATGAAAAATTTTTTAAGACTAATCTATATTGGGATATCTGATCAAGATTTTAGAATTCAGCTGTGTAATGAAATTAGCAAGTTTTGGTATTACCTTGCTATTATCAGTCAAGGTCCTTTATAAGCACTTAAAGACCAATTAGGACAAGACAGTTCTAATTCTCTAAAATAGGCTGCAAACCAAAATGAAAATCTAACACGCGAACTAAATGGAAGATTTGAAAGAACCAGTTTGCTGCAAGCCTAGTCACGAATTCCATGAATTGTTGCCTCAATTTTATGTGAAGTGTTAACAAAGAGAAAAAAAAATAAATTTAAAGCATCTTTACTAAAATATGCAAGAATACTTAAATTCAGTTTTCCAAAAATGTTAAAAGCATAAAAATTGCGATTTTAAGTAACAATAGTTTCAAACATTAAGTTAAAGTAGAAATATTTCCAGCAATTTAGAGATAGAGTTTCAATTTAATTCAGTATTAGAAAAACTGCAATGTAAACTATCATATAGTTGATTGGTTCGTCACTTTACGGTCATTTCATGGTTAAACGAGTGAATTTAAGAGATCAACAGTTCAAAGTGAATCTTGAAGCAATAAGCATCGACATCGAAATTATCGAACTCATTAATTCTTTAACAGACTTCAAGTTCTGGTTCCAAGGAATTTGTTTTGCAAGAAGTAAATTGGAAACTAAAGTTATTTATACGCGAATTAACTTCATTTGCTAGATTGAAAAATCCAAACGTCGGATCTAATATCACAGGTTCTGACTTCGCGCTCCCCAACGTTTACATTAGTTACTTTCATGTTCTTAGCGACAATCCGTTTCTAAAATGCATTATTAGTCCTAAACAATGTAAAAAAGTAATGCTTTTTACGGTACAAAAAGTTTAACAAGCTACATAACCTAGTTAGTTAAATTAAAGAACTTATTTTTAAATTAATTAAAATAATTTGGATTATATTCAATAATTTCTAAACATAACTTTTGAAATTTAATCTATTTGACCTGTATCTTTTAAAAAAACTTCCAACTTCAAATTATATTAAATGTGTTAAAACAATAATCATTGTCATGACATTTAAAAATTCAGAGGTAATTTATGGCTTAAAATGTTTCACATTAAAACTCAAAAAGTCAAAAAGCAATTTTTTTATAATCTGGAAAAATTAAGACATTTCTTAATCTTTAGTATAAAGTACTTGTGTTTGAATAATCATTTCGGGATATAAATTCATCTATATAAAATAATTCAGTTAACTACTTGAAAGCTTCCAAGTCTAAGACTAAGCAAAATTAAGTTTGCACTTCTTATTTTACTTCGTAAAAGTAAAGTTTATTTTTTTAAAATTAATAACCCTAAATAATCAATACCAAAAATTTTAAAATGCGTAATTTAAAGATCCTAATTATCAGGAAAGGAAGCAGGTCAATTACAGCAATAAAAATATGAATTAGTTTGTCTTTTGAATAAAAAGTAGTTTATTAACAAGACTTAAAAATCTTACAAAATTGTTCTACAAATCTACATTATAACACTGAACAAAAAACTGAGTATTTGCTAATTAACATATTAAAAATATGGAAATAGTACTAACTTAATTGCATTACCGATTATTAAACTAGAGAGCGGAAGTAATTTGATTATTTCTACGGTATATTACTCTATTTCTATTAAAGGTAAAAACACAAAACTGAAGCAATTTTACATAATTTTAATAATTCAAACACAAAAATTTAAGTACTTCAATAAGCAAATTTTAAAGCTTATTTCAATTTAATTAAGAGTTGAAAATTTACTTACTTTGAGAACAAATAGGAAGACTAGACAGCACAACAAACCCATTTTACCTGAAAAAAATAAATGAATTATTTATTAGTTGTGTGGACAGCGCGAAACGTTTATTCGCATCACCTACACAACTTTCGAAGGTGAAGGAGTGGGTACAGCCAGTCACCAATTTAATCTCCGATGACCTGTAATCTAATAAGGTCATAAATTATGATTTTGAGATTGTGAATTTAGTTCAACTTTGTAAACATTACACCCCTATGAAGCCTTTGCCATCTTTAAGCTTTTTATCTGCGGGTTAACAAAATGTACTGCGAATTTCATAAGTACTCATATTCAAAACTAAGGAATTTAGACACAGAATTATGAAACGAAACCAAATTTAAATTGACGCATTAGAAATATATACTAGAAAAATAGTTCTCAACAACTTGAAAATTCAAGAATGTTAAGTTTAAAGTAAATTCTTAATTTCTGCTAAAGTGATTAATTAAATTTAGCACTTTTACCGAAAATTATAAAAATAAGACCCATTTTTTAGAATGGTATGTGTGTGTCATAACTAAGCTAAATCTGAACATCTCTCCTAAAAATATTAGAATATTGAGGGTTTATAGAATTTAAGTGGATATATAAAAATTCTAGTTGATTCTCCAAGGGACAAATCTTTAGATTTACAATAACTTAAATTAGCTTTAGTTAAAAGCTAAACTTTTAAATAACAAAAGTCGTTAGAAATTAAGATTTATGACCCAATCATCAGCAAAGGAGCTTCTCATTCAGATCAATATAGGAAGAACGCATGAAAGAACTATGAAAATTAAAAGCTAATCGCTATTAATTTATACTAAGATTTATCACAGGAAAAGAGCATTTAAAAATTTCTATCGTTTGCACATAGTATGAATTTGCAACAGTAAGTGTATGTAAGAAAATTAAGTTCAATAACTTTGCTTCTTAAGTAAATTACAAGTAAAATTAGAAATTTTAAAAATAAATTCAAGTATTGATAAGAATAAAAAACTTAAAATTTAGATGAAAAAGGGAATTTCGAAATTAGAAGAAATTCAATGTAAGTAAACAAAAACTTATCTTGAAATAAATTTTAAGGGGGAACTAGTGCGTGTGCAAATCTTAGAACTTTTAAACTCTTATAAGGGCTCAGATTTACTGTACGGTCGCTCTTGGCGCGATTTTTCGAAGTAGGCGATAAATCGCCAAATATGGTAAACCTGAGATTCTGACAACCCTAATCGAACAAATCGGAGAATGTAAGCGCCATTTTTAATTCTTTGTTCACCACGTTGGTTGTGCGTTGTGCCGGCAATTTTTTTTTTTTTTTTTTTTTTTTTTTTTTTTTTTCTCCCTTGTTCGCTTTGTGATGACTTCTGGATGGGGAATGTCTGAGGTAAGTGCAAGAATGTTTGGAATGGTTTAAATATTTATGTGAAGTAACTAAATGCAGGTTTTTAATTTTGATCCAAAACCGAAAGTGTGAAGTCTCTTAAGAGGTGAAATTTTGATTCATTTTATATTTCGAAAGTACTTGCAATGGTAAATAATATGTATATTTTATTGTTTTGATAATTCTGATTCATATTATTTTAAAGTGAAATATAATATACTTAGATACTTGAATGAATGCATATTACTAGAACTTATTTTAATGGCTTATTTAAATTTAGATCATGATTTATATAAGTAGTATATTCTTTTAGCTTGCTTTAAATAGTTTTCATTTAAGAAAGTGCATTATATAATTAAAATGGCAATGTGTTGAAATGAAAATTTAAACTATAAATTTTTCAATATAAGAATTAAGTATTTCAATAAATCTAACATTAAGCAATTGGTGGAAGAAGAGAGGTATGTTTATTATTAATATTTTTTTATGATGTTTATTGTTCCTTATTTACGGTAATCTAATTATTAAAATTAAATTAATTGGTGGAAGAAGAGAGGTATGTTTATTTTTAATATTTTTTATGATGTTTATTGTTCGTTATTTACGGTAATGTAATTATTA
>JAPDSC010163808.1:371069-387176 GCA_026290005.1 Latrodectus geometricus
TGTAATTATTAAAATTAAATTAATTTTAGTAATTTAGTCGTCATTTTTTTAACATGCAATATTCTGTTTATTTTAAGACCTCGCTTATAAACATTGGCGAGGTTGGCGACATTTTTGGCGATTTTTTGAAAACGTCGCCAAGAGCGACCGTACAGTAAATCTTTACCCTTATAAGAACTGTACTAGTCTAGTACGAGTTTCCTCAAAGCCTAGGAAATTAATTTGTTATAAACTATATTGTGTAAACTAAATTTGCAGAAGCAGCAATGAAATATAAAAGATAATTAGAAAACAAATTCCTTTTTCACACAGTTGTATAGTATCTACGTGAAAATTAAATGTGTTTAGACAAATTAGATATAAAAATTATGTTAAATATAAGATATTCACACAAGTTCTAGATGTAACGTTCCTCTAGTTAATTTTTTTTATCTTTATTGTTAACTTAATTCCGCATAAATTTTTCTGTAGGTTAAAACAAATCTAAGAAACGTTCTAATCATTAGAAAAGTGACAACTTCAAATATATTTCATTTTATCAAAATCTGTTTCATACATTGAGTTACCATATTTTATAACTATACAATTACACAGAAATTTAGTTTAGTGCAAGTATTAAATTTGACTTCCGTAGAAAGAAATGTGAAAGATTGCAAAATACTAGCATTTGTTGAAAATTCATATTTTTCCAAAGAAGTTACCATTTCAATTTGTTATTCTAATATATTGAAGAGCAATTTAAATTTTATTACACCTACAATAATTTACTTGAATCATAGCAAACTAATGCAGTTTCGTAATATTAGATTAACTTCTCAAGAATAAAGAAAATAGATATTAAACTTAATTTAGAAATTTTTTTGCCACTCTTGGATCAATTGGAACGAGAATCTTATAATCTGTAAATTGAGCCGAAAAAACAGATTTTTTATGATCTTTAGTAACATAAAATGCTAAGTTCTAAAACAAAATTTTATTCATAATCAGTAATAGAAACTACATTAAAGATTTTTTTATTGGATCTCTAAGATAAAATCTGTGCATAGGTTCTTAAATATTGGATATAAATTGTAATTAGAAAACTGTCTTTGAGGTAAAGAATTTGAAGTAATTTCGCATAAACTGTAAACTTTTCACCGAATCAACTGTTAATCAGTAATGTTAGAGGAATGATTTAAAACTCCAATTATTTTCATAGTTCAATAAATAAAAATACTGTTTGCTTCTTTAAAATGAATATAAAATCTGTAAGATTCAATGTGCAGAAAACAGAATTTATATAGTATTCCACGTTGAGTACTTCAAAACTGCAATTCATTTACATCGGCGACAACTTAAGAAAACTTAACAGAAAATATTCTCCGATGAATAAAAGTTAACGAAATTAAAATAAATTCAAATACTTCAATACATTTTTAAATATTTATAGAAACTGGTATGTTTAAATTATATGAAGGAATTCTTTCAGTTTAAAATATCAAAGTTTCAAAATAACTATTGCTACGATTAGTTGAATTAAAAATTAATACAAAAGCAACTTTTAAGGTAATTCTGGGAATACAATTTTTAAACAAAACCATGCGATTAAGAAATAACTTCCTCGAATTAATCACGATATAATCACTAGTAAAATTCTGCATAAAACAAATTAATAATTTTTTGTTCACACTATTAATTCAATTTCGGATTACATGCAAAATCAAGGTCAATAAATCTTCCTGAAAATATCTCTTTAAAAGGTTAAAAATAGTTTTCTGTGAAACTTCGAAACCGTTAAATCATTGAATAGAAGATTTTAAAGAGACAACTTTTCAATAAAAAAGTAGATGATTACATTTTTTTACCTCAAAATTATATCAAGATTAATTATACGTTTCATGGCTCAAATACGGAACTCATTTCAACAAACTTTATAGTTTATGCAATTAAAAAAATGCTTAACTCTAGTTTGCACAAAACTTTAAGAACAGAAAACTTCCTTCATACAGTAAATCTAGCAATAATAATTCCCGTATAATTTTAGAAAAACTCCAAATTCTTAAATACAAGAGCAACTGGTTATGCGTGCTCTTAAGAATCTAGTTAAAATAAGAAATTTACACATTCTCATACGGTTACGAAAAACTTTATGAAATTGAGATACTTACACAAACCTAAAAATTGGGAGTAAATTACTAAAGCATATCAAAGATTTACATCAAAGTAGAATTCATAAACTGAAACAAGAACGGTTATACTATTATCTTCGAAAATACGTTTCTCTGTTTGTTCCACGGTTTAATTTAATTGCACTATATTTTTATTATAAGTAGCTGCAGTATTGCACACTTTAATAATTTCCCAAAAATATTTTCTTTGCTCCTTAATAAAATTGAGGGCTCAATTTTGAAACTAACCATTTTAAATTCTAACGAAAAATTTAGAAATATTTCTAAATTTTATAAACATTTAATTAGTTTAATGAGCTCTTTAAAAAATTTAGAGCTACTTCATGCTTTCAATATACAAATCGAGAATAATTAATAGCTAAGAACAAAAATAATATTTTAGAACTATGTTCTATAATAGAACATTGTAATAGAATAGAGCATCGAATTATAATTCGATAATACTAAAATACCAATTTACAAATAATGAAATAAAAATGTAAATAACAAAAAAATACAATTTAATTTATAATTACTTACCAGCGGAACACAAAAAAACAAAATCTGTAATAATCACAAAAACGGATACAATGAAACAGAACTCAAAACTACACAAACGTAATCCACAGGAAAAGTTCACGAAATGAGAGAATTTGCAACCTTGGCGTCAGATTTATACTCCTCTGGCGCAATTCTGCCCATTTACATAGAAGAGAAAGATAGATCTCCGGCACGTAGCACTGATACACATTTTTGTTTTTCTTTTTTTTTAGTTCTTGTTCTAGCCAGTAGGAAGCAGAAATAGCGTTTAATTTTTATTTAAAATTTGCAAAAAAGAAACTTTGTACATTTTGGGAAATTTACTGAGGCGGAAATAAATAACAGTCAAAATGTTCGAATAGAACATTTAGTCAAGTTTTTGGCGATAATTCGATATAGTAAGCGCCTTATTTTGAATAAATAAAAAATAATCATTTTCGGAAAACATTACAAAATATTTTATATTGAAAATATAAAAAAATATTACTTTTCTCGTGTAAATTTTAAAATATCAAACACGTAGTTAATTTGCAATTTTATTCTTAGTTATTTGTAGACTTTGATAATATGTAATCTTTGAAATCTTGTAAAATGAAAACTGAAAAAATTATGGAGGGAAAAGTATTGTATCAAAAAAATAATACTAATAATAATCTGAAGTTAAAATTAATTCTTAATATTATTCAAATTTAATTTGTCTGAAATATTGGGTAGTTGTTTTACTTTTACTATTTTTGTGAACTGAAAAGCTTTATTATGAAAGGATTTATGAAGTTTATGATTTTTAAGAATACGTAAAACATCGAACATCTTATATTGATAGACAAAAGTAAAATATTTGTCTGAATGACCAAATTATAAAGAAATTTTCATACAGAATTGCTCAAGTATTTGAAAGTAATTTGTTAGGTCACGTTTTTCTTGTTATCTTTTATTCTCTTGTTTGCACAGAAAATAGATGCACGCATTACGAGATTTATAAGCTTTTTCATAAACTGTGCATGTTTATTCATTAATTTTATTTTTCTTTGGTTCAAGTATTCCTCTGTTATGAATGAAAATTTCTAACATGAATAATACCTCACAAATACTTTTTTCAATAATTTCCAAAAATTACATATTATAGTTTCGTACACCAATATTATTATATATAAAATAACTAATTGAAGTACGTTATCCTATTTTTAAGTACCATTTTCTTTTGTTCTGAGCGTATTCGAAATAAGTTTTATTTAAAAACTAGATTTCTTTTTATTATCCGTTTATGTAAATTATATCCTTTACGTAAATATAAAGCAATTTATTGTTCTATAACTTAAGACTTTACTATTTTTTATTTGCTGCTTTGATAGTTTTTTTTGAATATTTTATTCAGACTGATGAATGTTTTGTATTTTGCGATATCATTTCGTGCTGTTTAAATTTAATAAGATTAAATTTAAAATACTGCACATTCTGAAATCTAAGAATTTTTTAGTTATTTTTTTACTACAAGCAAAATTCCTGTTTGATGTAAGCATTAATGATAATTAAAATGATTAGCAATTTACCTTTCCGTAAATATGAATAAGTTAAATTTTTTTTTATACAGCTTATTTTGGGAAAAAGTTCCATCAAACAAATCTTGATTAAAGGGTAGAAAAATTGATTAAAATTTGTTTAGTTATACTCCATTTAACCTGCACTTTTTAAATCAATTTGAAGTTGAATTTTATATAGCTTAAACACCACCATAAAAACAACGTTCGTTTGCGTTACTTTCGAATCTGGTTTAAGAAATATTGGTTTTGTTTCTAAATTTTATTTATTGTTTGTTGATACTAAAAATTATATAATATTTTATATAGTTCAGTTTATTTTTTAAGCATTTAGAGACTAAAATGACATTAATTACGATTTTAATATTTCAAATGATGAATTCGAAATTAAAGAACGAAGTAGACATAAATTTCTTGGTAAAACTAACACAATTTTAAGCTATTTAATTAATACTTTTATCGATAATTTCATTTCTTTTCTTCACATTTTGCTATTAATTATCTTGTTATATTTATTTTGATCTGCTTAAGACATTTCAACAAACACTGACAGTAATAGCAGTAAACAAGATGGCGCTAAATCAGTTGAAACGTATTTAAATTAACTCGGGAAATCGAGTTAAGATTAAGTTCCGACTTGCTTTAAGCTCGAATTGCTGCCGACGAAAAGTTTATTCGAGACTTAAGCGATTACAATGTGAACTGGATTAAAATATAGTTATGAATAATTGAACATTTTAACCAATAGTCAGTGTTTAATTTGTGGAACATTGGAAACATTAAATAATTATAGAATTTTAAAATTTTAAGTGTAAATAAATTATTTTTATAATCTATAATTATTTTTTAACTTATTTAAGTATAAGTTGAGTTTTAAATTGATATTAAAAGGTTTATATATTTTTTGATCTCACTTTTTAAGCTTGAAATGCACAAAAAAGAATTTGTGAGTGGTTCTTAAAACAATCTTTTTCCAAAAAATTTGCAATTTTTTCCCAATATTTTTCAGAGCTGTTTAATTCATTTCAAATTATTAAATAATTGCACCAAGCATAAACAAGCATAAATAAATGCACCAAGCATAAACATCACATTGACTGAAATAAAACTATTGTGAAATTACAAATCGTGTTCCTGAAATCTTGCGTATATTTATGAAATTAAAAAAATATATATATATAAACAATATAACTTTGCTAAAAAAATAGCTTTCTCTAATTTTTTGTTCACATTCGTGTTATTAAATTGTTATTATTTTTATGTGTTATCATTTTAATTATATTGTATGATTTATATACACTGGTTACCAAAAATTAAGTAAAATTCACAAAAATGGCGATAACGCTCCTAAAAATAAGTCAATCTCAATGAAATTTGAAGATGTGGGTAATTAAAAGGAGCTGAACAATATGACATTATGCAAAATAGTGGCGCTGATGTCGGAATACGTCAATTGCCAGGAGCATAGAAACCATCTGTGGGAACGTTTACAATGAGCACATCAACATGTCGTCATGGGCGCGTGATCAATAAAGAACTGTTCACTTTATATATGAGTCCAGGTTTAATCTCGAAAGCGATAGAAGGCGCATTTTCATTCGGAGAGAACATGGGACTCATTTTCATCCATTAAACTTCGTGAAAGAGATGAATACGGATAAGACAGCATCTGTGCTTAGGGTGGTATATCTCTGGTGGACGCACAGACTTTTATTTTTTTTACAGTGGAGATGCTGATACTCATACTTATAGAGATGACATCCTGGATGCTTATGTGCCGGTGCAATAATACTTTCGTGCTACAGTGTAAGACCACACAGGTTCATCGTGATGCTTATTTATGACCAGGAAACAAGTGAGCGCATCTGTGGCTTGCTCGATCATCGGACCTTAACCCAATCGATCATGTTTGGGACGCTCTATGATAAGGATGGGCAAACTACGGCCCGCTGGAAGGTTCTATCCGGCCCACGGATAGAATTTTAATTTGCCAGTCAAGATGAATGTCAATATGCAAGCGAAAAATCAATTTATTGACGGTATTTGGTCACATCTCAAAGCTTTTTAACTAAAACTTAATATGTTTGCTGGGCAGCTAGGTAAGAACGACTTATCTCATTTCCCGAGGTTAAATTCAATACCCTCAGTAAATGAAGAGAACTTTAAGAATTATGAAGATAGCTTGAAAAAACTGCATTTTGAGTTTGAAAGCAGATTTCAAGATTTCAGTGCCATTTAAGCAGAATTGGATATTTTTACCATGCCATTCAACGCAAATTGTGAAGCAGTGAGGTCAGATTTGCAGCTTGAACTAATTGAGTTGCAATCTAACAATATCTCAAGCAATTGTTTCTAAATATGCCAAAGTTAGACTTTTGCAAATCATTATCGAAAGTAAGTTTCCCAAATTTAATATCTCATGCCCAGAAAGTCAGTGCTATGTTTGCTTCATCTTATATATGTGAACAAGTGTTTTCAACTATGAACCTTAGAAAGAATTATTTCAGAAGTAGACTGATAGATGAGCATTTTAGCCTCGTTCCTTAGAATCAGTACATCTCACTTCGATCCTCAATATAAGGAACTTTTAAAAATGAAATCTCAATTTCATTCATCTCATTAATATATTAAATTGTAATACTTGTATATTGTTTTTAAAATTTTAGAAAAATTCATCTTGGCCCACCAAATTTTATTTTTTTAGATTTTTGGCCTGTAATCGGAAAAGTTTGCCCATCCCTGCTCTAGGACGACGTTAATTGCTCTCCTTCTCCCAATAGGACCGTAATCACTCTTTCAACTGCTTTGTAAGAGCAATGGTTCGCGCTTCCTACACTATTAACAGATCATGTTACTGAGATCATCACACATCGCAGCATGTATTACTTCTCGGAGGGATCATACCCCATATTAAAGTTACTTTTCCTGTGTTAAACTTCCACCTCCCATTGTGTATATATATATGTTAATTTTTATACCACCATAATTGTCTGGTGATTCCTTTTTATGCTGTTTTGCACCTTCCTGTGTATTGTATAATATGTAGTTTCATTAAATTCCACGCATATCTTCTTGCGTTATCTTCATTTTTGTGATTTTTTTCTTAACTTATGATAACCAAAGTAATAAAGAAAAAAAGAAGAGGAATCCACATAAAAAAAAAAATTATATTGTTTTAAAAGGATTTAATGCAACATATAGTGAAATCGAAAGAAAATGATTCCAAATTATGTTCAGCATGATTGGAAAGAGTTTGTTGTACATATCAATATCTATTTAATTTTATCGAAAATTAAATTAAGAGGATGGAAAACTAAATTTTATACAGTGTTGGTGTCCATTTGCAATCAGTCAGATAAAGTTGAAAGAATACAGAGCATCATGTGAAACACGTTATAGTTTTTAACAGCGAAGAAAGTTTTAAATTTTCTGAAACTTTTCTATTGATAAAAAAAAGTTTTAAATAAACTATATACTATGCGAATGTGGTAAGTTTGGTAAATTTGTTTGATTATTTATATTGACACAAATTTATATGCATAAGGCAAAAAAAGAAGCATTTTCTTTCCATAAAAACAGTTGGAATTCATAATAAATTAATCTTATTAAAAACAACTAAAAAAAGTTTCTACCATCAAAAACCATAGCGAAATTTCTAAATATTTTATAGTCTTGGAAAAGTTTATGGAAAAAATATTTTTTACCTTTTACAATATTAGCTTGATGTTTGCTCTCGATAGAAAATAAGATTCTAATAAGTATTGCAGATCTTACGAGGGATTTCTATTAATTTTCATAAAATACCAACTGAATTAAATACAATGAAAGATCATAAAATTATTTTTAACTGTTTAACTGACTTAAAGTGTACAAAGAATATTAAAAATCAAAATAACTCAAATGAGAACTTTTTTATAATAAAAGAATATGAGATTTTTGCTCATACTTTTTAACAATATTATATTATATTATATACAATATTATATTATAAAAAAATATCTAGCAAAAATAAAAGAATAAAAATAACTTAATTACTTTTATTATGAAAAGAGATAATTGACTTGTTATCCCTTTGTTTGTTGTAATTAAATTTAATGCTTTTATAACATATATATTAAGGAAATTTTAAAATTTTTTAAAAACAAAATATATAACAAGGAAGTGTAATTGGTTTCATGATTCGACATACTACAAACTCTATATTTCCTTAATGCTACATAATGAGGAATATTTATATAAAAATTTGAAAAATAATAGGCGATGATTTCATTTTACATTTATGAAATAATATTTAAATTTTGAATGAGTGAAAAATATTAACTGAAGCACTGTGTGTGTTTAATAGTTGCATCATTAAATTAAACCCTGTTTTGTGTTAGTTACAGCATTAACTTAAAACTAATTCAGTGTTATGCGTATACAAATTTGCATTAGTTATTTCTTACTTTAATAATAAAAATTAAGATGTTTTGTAGAATTTGTTATTTTTTTCACTTAGATAATGAATCTTATAAAAGTTTTTTCAAAAAATAAGATTAAAGTTCATTAAAATAAAAAGCATGAACTATTTGTTATTTATTAATAATCTTTATGGCTGAAATAAACTTTATATTCGAGATTTCATTTTTGAATTTTCGTAGAAGTCTGTTAACATAATGGGTAGTTGATTTCTAAGTAGGATATTTCGGAATGTAAATTTTTCACTTTCTCAATTTCGATGAAATATAATCTGATTTATTTTCAAATTTACCATAATATTTGAGTCATATGTTATTCCAGATCACAAAAAATCAACAGAATAAAAATATATAAAAACAAAAATAATATGTATTGGTTTATTTTTAGAATTACTTGTAATGAATTAATAAAATATCACCTTATAATTCTATTATTATGCAATAATAATATTTAATAGTATTTTTTGTATTAATTGATTTAGAATTTATAATTAGATCTCTTATAGGTTTGTATTAATACAGTTCTATTTTTAACAAAAAATAAAATTAAGGCAATTTTGGGTATAATATACATGAAATATATAATTAAAACAACTTTCCAATGAATTAAAGTAATTTATTAAATAATCTTTTGCATTTGCCTTATTTTGAGATTTTATGGTTGGATCAACATATATTGATTGTTTTTTCTTTGAAAGATTCATAGACTTATCCACGAATCACTTATTAGAATATATACACAATAAAATATGGTATAAGGCAGTATTTTTAAAATTCTATTATCCTTTATAATATATTATTATAAATGAAAATACTACAAAATATTGATTTTTTACAATGAATAATTTATATTTTAATTAAATAACTCAAAATTTTTTAGAATTATTTTATTTTTTTCATTTTTTTATCGGTTAATTTCTGTTTTGTTTACTACCGCTTTCTTTGCCAGTAGTTATAGTTTTGATGCGTGAAACCAAGAAATTAAAATATTATTTCCTGAAATTTCATTTAGCATAATCTTACTTTTTCTAATTAATTAATCCCACTTTCTTGTGAGTATTAAAAAACTAATCTTTTACTTTTTCAGCATCTTATTAATTTGTTTCAGTTAATATAATCGAAAATTTCAATTTTCAGTAATACTGACTGGACAGAGCCATAGCAAGTTGAAAATATAAAATTTACTATAAATATCACCATACTTCTTTTTATTTATTCCACATAATTAAAAATGTAATGAATAATAATAAGAAATCGGTATCCTCAAAAAAAAAATGAATTCATATATAAAAACTAAGTTAATTCGAGCGGAAATTGGAGCACAAAATGTAAAAAAAATCAAATCGTGCCAGACAAAAATACTCATAAAATATGTCCAAAAATGACTCATATGTGTGTGTGAGAAAGAGAGAATTCCTATAAAAACGAAACCCAAACAAACCGTAATTATTACAATTTAAAAAAATATGTCGATGTCTTTTTACACGATATCAAGGATACATTTTGCTAGTAATAAATTTTGTTTTTTTGTGTAAGGTAAAATTGTCCTGTTTTGAATTCAAAATTAAGAAATAGTAATGAAATTAAAATCGTAAATATTATATCATATTCTTTTAAAATATATTTTGTGATGTAAGTGAAAATCTAAATAATTTTCTATTCGTCGTGACTCTCAAAATAAAAATTCTATTTTCTATATGTTTGTATTAAAGATTAGTCTCGAGAATTTTTTTCACCATAAATGTTTGTGTCCCTATAATAATGGTTTTGAAAATTGAAAGTTATATGTAACTTTTGAATACTGTTTGCTACAATAAATGATGAAAAAAAGTAATTTATTTATTATTTAAGAAAAACATTGGTATTGACAATGCGAATTGGGTACAGAAACATGATTATTGTTCAAGACTTATCAAGCCAATATATGGACCGGCTTACATATAATAATAAACACATTATGCTACATGATATTTTTACGTTATGTGTTTGATGTAAATATAAGTGCGGATTATTATAGTGCCTTCATTATTCTATCAATAATAATCTCGTCTAGTTCTCACATCCTACAACTTTCTCAATTTGTTAATGTATTTCGAATTAAATATTAAAAAATATAGCACATTCATTAAATTAAAAACAAAATGACTAAATTAAATCGATACTGAATTAATATCAAATTCTGAATTAGCATCGGTAAATACTAAGGAAATTTAGCAGTTATAGCAACGGTTACAACTAACAATTTCTAAAATTGATGATTTTCAAAATTTGTAAAAAATTATTTTTAAGTTTTTGTTTTCAAAGGAAACTTTTTAAATTTGTAATTGAAATTTTCCTTTTGTTCCATTTTCTAAGTTTCGTTCTTTTTTAATTTTGATTTAATTAGTCTCATATTATTTCATACCAAACTATAATATACATACTATAGTTAATCGTGAATAAATACCAATAATGCCAAGTGTATTTAATAATATTATTGAAAAACTAAAAAAATTCTGTATAAATAACATATAGTTTTGAATAATTCATAAAAGGATCAAAACTATTTTCATTTTAGTACTTGGTATTTTATTATTGGCGAAACACTTAAATGAATATCGAAATTAAATTATGCATTTTGTAACAGGGTACTTTATTTTTAAGCGAATGCTTTTAACCAAAATGAAAGGAATAAATTAACATTTATTAATAAATTAACATTATAAATAAATTAACATTAATTTACAGGGAGAAGTCTTTTATAGAATTCCTAATTAAATACCAAACTTCATAGCAAATTTTCCAGAAAAATATAACGTGTATATGTTATCGAGTCTGAAACTGTACTCATTATCAAAAGATAAGGATAGAACGATAAAAAGAGAAATATTAAAGAATACTATTTTAATAGATAGGAAATATAGCCAGAAATAAGTAAACATATTCATTCACGAAAAAAAAATAAATACAAAATAAAATTAACTAACGTATAAATTTAATTTTACATAAAATCGCATTTGCTCAATCAAAAAATATTATTATTATTTTAATTCACCTAAATTTTAAGATTCTGTTATAAAAACAACTTTGTTAACTTTAAAATTTCTTTTCAATAATAAATATTGGGTTCTCCGGAAAGTTCGTGTCGATATTTTAGGACAATTAAAACGCAGCTCATTTAAATATTGATATTCATTTATTAAATTATATAGGTACCATTCTGCTCCACAACTTTACGCAATCTTTCGTGTAGCTTGAGAATTCCATCCTTCAAGAACCTGTCGGATTTCTCGGCAAAAAATTTATCCAAATGGGTTTTGATCTCAACCAAAGAATCGAAATTTTTCCCATTAAGGGAAATCCTTTATACAGCATCCTCGCCATAAACAGCGCATACCTTATTTGTCGCTTGTGTGGCATTTTTGCCCTTTCGGAAAAAAAAGCATTAAATGCCTATAATGCACTTTATTTGCCACCTTATTCTAAGGCGTACAAAAAACTGATAAAAATTAACGAATGGTAACTAAACTTTTTTCCAAATACGGCTCTTTTAGAATATGTACACAGGTCATTTGTTTTTAATAATTGTGATATGTTCAGTCAGGTCTTTCGTACTACCTACCGAAAATAACCAAAAAGGCATACTTTTCATTGTATATAAATATAACACAATATAAGAGTTTTAAACTACTAATCCAATATTTATTTCACTGTACCCGAAAATTATTTTTCTGTAATTTATCTTCCAATAAAGTGAAAGTGTTTCGTCATACTTATAATAATAATTAAATTGAAGTGTATCAGAGTACGCAACCCTTGTTAACATCTGTAAATGAAACAAACAGATATAAATTTTGAAATAATGAAGATTTTGATTTAATTAAATGTGTTTTGTGTGTTGTTTATTACATTTTTATATATCAACAAATCTGGTGTATTTTAATACATTTCAATTGACGTATACCTAATGAACATTGAAAATGTATGAATCTGTGATACTTTTTTTGGATGGAGGTTTCATTGGGCTAGGTTCAAAGAAATATGATGGCGTACAATAAACCTTATTTGGATGCGGCGAAAATATTTTATTGTATACTTGGTTGTTGTACCCTGGTTGATTAGGGGGGTCATTCTCATTGTTGGAAGGTAATGATTTTAATTCCTGGCTTATCCGAAGATCTATCATGTTTATTAAAGGCAGCTGGGGCAGAAAACATTGCATTAGTCGCAATGTCCTCCAAGAGAAATGATACCTCTAGTGTAGTACGGTAGGCACGGTGCGGATCTTTTGCATTGGTCCATGATTCTAAATTGCCAATATTCCCACCAGGTAGCTTCCATCTAAATGATAGGGCTCAAATCAGAATTAGATATAGGAAATATACTGTTGCTCACTCAGTCTTTTTTGGTAATTAACTGGAACTAGGTAGTATAAAGTGTAGTGAATTTACGACTAAATTTGGTCTTAGTACACAGAATTCAGTAATTTTTAACACTGAGGGAACCGAATAAACCGTTAATGTACTGCATGGTAACAAAAAATCGTTTTTGTTCAGAGAGGGATTATTATGCAAATCATATTTTGTGAATAAATTGAATAACACGAATATTTTAACTAAATTGAAAACTAAAATTAATTACTAAAATAAAGTCCCCAAATGTTAGCTAAGAAATATAAATTCTTTATAAATTTATATAAACTTTATAGAATATATTTTTGACTTTACTTTATACATAATTATAACTACGTACTTTATACTAATACGTAACTTTCTAGTAATATAAAGGCTTTATAGCCAATATTTTTTATTGTAAAAACATAAAAATTAATTAAGTATTTTAAAGTTAAAAAAAGTGATTTTTCACATAATATAAATTAGTTAAATATTATAGTTTATTTTATTTATTTTCCATTAAAAATATTTTCTTAACAAATATAAATGAGAAGACAGTATTATATCTTGCATTTTTTTACATATAAAATAAGAATTTGAATAGTTTTTGAGAACCTTTAAATTACAAATTTCATCAAAAAGTTCAAACATTATAAGGAAAATTAGAGTATGTTTCTGTTTACGATATTTAATCATTTACTAAGAAAAAGTTTGATTTTTTTTCTTCATATGTTGATAAGTTTTTTGAACTTCTAAAAATTGTTTACGTATAAAAGAACTTAATAACAGGAACAAAATGCCTACATGTAATTAACATTAAAAATAAATTAGAATTACAAACCCATGAAATGTTGCTGTTTCAATGCCGAAAGCAACTTCTAGTTCTGGTTGAAAGAGAGAAAGCCTTCAAGGTCAATTCCGGTTATAAGTAGAAAGTTAGAATTCGGTGAAAAATTTAATTTAGAAATTCGTATTCCACTCATTGAGTTCGTGTGGATGGTTATTTGATAAGCGTTTGTTTTGGTATGAAAAATGTAAATGAAGTAAAAATACAAAGTGTTCATTATGTCCTTCCTTCATTAAAGAAACGTTCATGTCACAAAAAAAACAACAAATAAATGAGTTTTAAGTTAAATAACGGAAAGCTTCAATTTTTTTAATTTTATCAACAAAACTGAGAACATTAAATTGATATTTAAATTTAATTTAAGTAACATTAGTATTTTATTTAAATGAAACAAATTAAAAACTATTGATTCTTAATTGTAAATATAAGATAAAGCATTTAATTTTTTTAAAAACACTAAATTAAGATTATTGAAGCTTTAATTTAACTAACTAAGTATCAGTAATTTATTTATTGGTTCAATTGTGACTCCAAAAACAATAATAATATCTTCAATGCATTATGTGTCTGTTTCTAAGACCAAAAATTTGTAAATTTATTTTAAGAAGAATATGGAACAGAACTGAACGCCAAACCAGTAGTCATGTGTAACGTATCCATGTCTATTTTCTTGACATTTTTTTAAATATTTTTTATTGTATATGTATGCCTGATATCAATTTCATAAATACAATCAAATTTTATAAATATAATTGTGGGATAATACGTATATATATTCTTAAGAAGAGAGACATGGCTAATTTTTTAGTTAAAAATAAATTCAAGTAAGAACGATATTTTATACTTTTACTTTAAATGACAATTAAAACTAATTATAAAAAATAAACTGTGCGACTACTGCTTTTGATTTCGAATGAAGGAAATTTTAGAACCGAATTTTTTTGCATAAAAGTTTTTAATTCCACAATTTATTAATGAGATGAACACATTTTCTGTGGATGTAATAGAAGCTACAAAAAAAAGCATTCAATAATCAAGCAAAAGTTAGAATAAATCATATAACTGAGATTATTTACTTTAATTAACGGTTAATAAGTGCAATAGCATTAAAAATTTAATTGAGCTTACAAATTCCTAAAAGTTCACATGGAAAATTCATATTTATTGATATGAAAACAATAGTCTAGTTACCTAGAAAATATACAAGGTGTGTATATGTAAGATCTTATTCAGCTGATTGGTATGTAGCACTGATCCAGCTGATGGATTTAAAATTTTAAATATGTATTGTATTTGTCGTATGACGTAACTGAACCTCCTATTCAATAGCTTGTTTGCCAATTGTTGTCATTTATTATACCTACAAAAGTTAATTTGAAAAGTACTAATTCAAAGAATATTCTGAGTCAATATCAACATCCATGTACCAACATCCATCAATTGATGGTTGTCGAGACCATCATTGAACTATCAGCTTAGTTCGAAACTATTAAGCAAAAAATTAAAATTGAATCTTTTTCTGAAAACAAAACATTTCTTTACTCTAAAGCTGTGTTGCTGATAACACACGTCAAACTAAAAACAGGCGATATTGTTGAAAACGAAATACATGGTCATTTTACCTATGATAACACTATCTGGGTTTTAGAAATTTTATATACTTGTCAATCCTCGCATATAAATGTAATATTTCCAGTTACAAAGACAAAATTTTCATTACTAAGTAAGTGATATACAGTTTTTACTCTTTTTAAGAAGATCTTGAAACAAAAACTTCCTAATTATAACTGCAACACTTTATCATCCTATTTGAAGATTTGTTAAAAAAAGATTGGCTTTATATCAATAAATATAATTACAGATTGCGTTTCTCATTTGTCATAAAATTTTGCTGAATTTTTCTTATTGTTTTCTTCAATTAATGTAAATTTTTAATGTAATGTGTATGGTATTATAAATTTAGCAAATTTACATTCATTATATTACATTAAATTAGCTATCAGAATCCACAATTTTAAATCAATGTCCATCTCGATATTCATATAAATTTTCTCATCTTTGAGTGATAAATTATATAGGATATAGTTAAATTTTATCAGTTAAAAAATATATATCTCTGATTAAGTAATAAACAGTTGATTTAAACGTATTTATTAAGTATAATCATCGCGGAAATGTGTTATAACTTATTGTATATATATATAT
>JAPDSC010163808.1:387276-397585 GCA_026290005.1 Latrodectus geometricus
AGTAATAAACAGTTGATTTAAACGTATTTATTAATTAAAATATATATATATATATATATATATATATATATATTGCATATATGACAGAATTTTTAAATTATATACGCACACAAATTCTTAATGTGAATAGATTTGTTGTAACTATTAATGTAAGCATTTTCAACAACATTCAAAGACTAAATTTTAAACAATTATATATTATCGATTTAGTGATAACATTTATATTTTAATTCAATATAATTCTTTATTGTGTATTAAAGTTTCCTTAAAAAATTTAAACAAAATTAGATTAAACTAATCCAAAAAAAATTTTTTTTATCATTTTTTTTTCCATTTTTAATAAGTTGTATAATTAGCTCAAAGTGTTATTTTAGATTTTTGTCATTCAGTTTCATCATGTATGAGATAATTGACTAATTTCTCCAGTTTTTTTTTTGAATTTTAACACCAGTATTTACTGTTAGTTAAATTTCATAGAAAAATATGCTTGAATAGATTTTCTATTATGAGTGTAAGTGATAAAAGTTTATTTATAAACGTTATCAAACACATCTATTTAAAGCGAAACAAATACCATAAAGTTATATGAAGATTATTATTCTTTGATAAGTACTTATTAATATATCAATCTTTTAATATTAGTGGAAAAAGAACTTCATATTAAGAATTATTTAAGTATGATATTGTGGGCGAGATTCGAACTTAGGTGACACACTTTTATGGTTTAATAGAGGATTCATAATTGATTTGGCATACTTGTGCAATTTGAGAACTTGCATTCGAAATTAAAAAAATAAATTAATATCTCCAAAAAATACAAAAGAAATAGATCGTTTTGAAAATGCGTCATCATTTTGAAGACAAATATTTTATGCAAATAAAAATAGTTAAAATGTATAAGAAGAACCACAAAGATGACGATTGAGGTAAAAGAAATATCTCTTACAAATAGAGTTATGAATCATACATTAATCAAAATTGAGTACACATAGTAAAATACATAAAAGCGGTCTTTTCCGTGTGCGTCAAATTTATACAGTTTTAATATTAAATTTAAAGGCTGTATTTATGAAAAAATCAAAATTTTTAACAGTATGATTATGTTTTATATTTATTATTTTTTTATTTCCTAATATTCTTTTTATTTATATTTTATGGACATTTTTCATTGAAATTATGTTATTGAAAATATTTACCAAGACCTCTTAGAAATTTACAATTCTTCTTTTTATAATAAGTAATTACATGCTGTTTCATAAAAATATTAATATAGTTAAAACGGTAAACGAAAATTAAATAATACTTCACAAATATTTGAAAGAATACTTAATCTAATTATGAATTTATACATCATTTTTTAAAATTTGTGAATTATATTGATAAATGCATTGCAGTTAAATTCCTTATTAACAACTATTCCCTTAGGTCTATAATGACTCGTAGGGTTTTTATTTTGACACCAAATTAATAATAAATAAAAATGTTAATTCGTTAAATAAATAATTACTTATAACAAACAAACACTTATGCTTATGGCAATTTAATATAATAGAGGCACTTATTATATAAATATTTGGATTATATAAAAATTATGCACACCTATATAAATATACCTATATTTGCGCTGGACTATAAAGTTCATATTTGTACTGGTTTATAGTTTTAGAATTAGATTTGGAAATTTTAAATTTTATTAGTTAAATTATGAAAGTAATTAATC
Source organism: Latrodectus geometricus (assembly GCA_026290005.1). NCBI lineage: Eukaryota > Metazoa > Arthropoda > Arachnida > Araneae > Theridiidae > Latrodectus > Latrodectus geometricus. The sequence continues at coordinate 388,997 of JAPDSC010163808.1, forward strand.
TTTAGGATTAATTTTACTTTGGATTAATATTAGTTTGGGGAAAAAGAAATCCATTATTTTTATGTGAACTTTATGTAACTGTTTTTGGATTCGCTTTGTAAAAAGGTTTAAAACAGCTTTCATGTAGATTTTTAGGTCTTGCAAAAATTACGACTGCTGACATGCGGTTAACTTCGATCATTTTTGATATTTTATAGACATATTCGACGATGCTGTATCCACATGCGAGGTGCATCTCTAACATCAAAAATAACCGAACGGAATCGACGAAACAAAAATTGTACGTAACTGGTTGTTACAGTCTTATATAGGACGACAAACACCTTTCACAATTTTACCACCCGGCTATCTTTTTCGCCGTTACAAGAGAAAATGTATCGAATTTTCTGTTTGTTGTCTTCCATTTTTAAAACCTTGTACTCGTAACTGAATTAATCAAACAAAAAACCGCAAGAGGATATTTTAGTGTCAAATGTCACCTTTCCAACGAGCATAAATCTGAAATTGTTTGATAGATACCTCACGAGATATCTATCGATCACTACAGACGTCTTCCGAAAAAATAATGAATTACTTTTTCCCCAACCTAATATTGATCTCATAAAAATTAATGTATAATATTAGTTCTTATAAAAACGTATTACATAAATACTATGAGGATTTAAAACAAGATTCGTATTCTTCAAAAATTTAACCAGAACTGATTTTCGCGAGTTTATATATTTAGTATCTTGTGCCTAATTACTTCAGAATCACATGCTCTTCTTTATTATTCTTTGTCCTGAGAGGTTTTTAGAGGGTAGACCTACACGACCCGTTTATGGGCATTGATGAGAGGAGGTGACGTCAGCATATTATTAATCAAATTGATCTCTTGTGATGGTTGTTCAGCTGATAGTCAAGATAGCATTTGATTGTTTGGAGAAAAAAAACAGTTTTTATGTCTAAATTTGATTGGAAACAATTCTCTAATTATTAAATTCAATGAATGTTGAATAATATTAATAAGTTATTGAACAATGTCCACTTGCAATGTTCCAGAAAATGCAATAGAATAGAGCCCGAAAAATTAATTCTTCTATGAACTTTATAAAGATATTTTTCCCCATCACCATGATCATCTGATAATTTTGTCAAACATAAGTAAAATTTGGAATCATTGTACAGTAAAGAACTATTACATTAAAGAATTTTGGAATATTGTACAATAAAGAAATTTTTATGTTTTATTCTTGATTTATTTTACAATAAAATTTTCACTTATATCTAACTTCATCCAAGAATATATAACTGCGTTCCAAATATTCTGTAAGAATTGATTAACTATAGATAAATATTTTATGTAGGAATGATAAAAAAGAATTAAATATATAGCAGGAGAGTCCTGAAAACTTTTGCGATCACCGAGGCGTTTGGCTAGCAAACATGTGTTTGTCCTTGGAAATTTCAATCGTTCCGTGACCTAAACTTTGCACGATCAATTTCATTTTCATCCGTACAAGCTGGCCATTGTGAAGATACTTTCCGAATGTGATTTTAATCCTCGAAGAAATGCCTGTGAAGCACTTCTTGATCATATCCCTAAAGACGCGCTTGTTTTTTTCAGTTCTTCTTCTACTACTTGAGCTTGTCAGATATGTGGCACCTCTACATTGTTGCATTTTGTACCATGTTTTTTTCAGTTACTAGGCTCATTTCCATTTTACTGGATTTTTCAATAAACAAAATATGCGCTACTTGAAGGTTGATAACCCCCAAGAACTCCATCAGAGTTATTTACATTAAGCACACATCACCATGTATATCTCAATCTCACCAACTGGAACTGTAGGCTCATAGATTTTCGAGGAAAATCAATCAGTTACTTCAATCCCTTTTCTTTTGAGAGCGTTAGATTATTCTTTTTATTTTTTACCACGACTTGATGAAATACATTCACTTAGGAGAAAAATGGTTTCAGCAGGACGAAACAATAGCTTATATTTCATGGTCATTGACGGCTATGCTGAGAAATCACTTCTTCATTTCATTGAGGGGAGATTTGGAGTGGCCAATGCTTTCTCCCGATTGGGTCCCATGTGATTTCTTTTTGTGGGGGTATTTAAAATCAGGTGTCATCCACCACGAACTTTTTAAAAGAAATATTCAAAGAGAAACAGCCATCATGCTCACCAATATGCTGTAGACAGAGATGAGAAACAGTAGAATTCGGTTCATCAATGTATCGACAATGGTAGACGTCATTTGTGCGATATGGTATTTAAAATTATGTAAACTGAAACTTTTAATTTGTAATTATTGTATACAAAAATATATCCTTAGTACCTTTTATGTTATTGCAATACGAAATAAAAAAGTTAGCTTGCCGAGCGCACCCTGCATATAATAAGAATGTATAGATATATCTAATGAAAAGGATTATTTTCTACAAAATAAAAAAAATGATTTTATTTGAAATTGAAGTATTAAACTGTTCAGTTTTTACAAGATTCTATCAAAGAGTTATTATCAAGTCTATAAAACTAAGCAGAATGAGATGGGCAGGGCATGTAGTAAGAATGAGGCCAGAACGAACAGCATTAAAAGATTTTAATGTAACTCCCTCTCATAAAAGACCAAGAGGAAGACCCAAAAAGAAATGGAAAGATTGTGTGGAAGAGGACTTTGCCATTCTAAAAGTAAAGAATTGGATATCAATTACTGAGAGAAAGGCAGATTGGGAAAAACTTTTGAGGAAGGCCCAGGCCCACAAAGGGCTGTCGTGCCAATGCTGATGATATCAAAGAGTAACAACTTCTGGAGGATTCATGTAGAACTCTAAGTAGCGTGATTGGTTGATAAAAATATTGATATTGCATACTTGAATAAATTTAATCTGTAATAACTGTACTTTCATATTATAAAAAACACGTGAAATTTTATTTTAATTTACTATTAAAGTGAGCCTGTTGTAAAGCCTGAAAACTTTCCTTTTATCTTGAAACAATGACTGTTTGCTTGCATTCCGTTATATATATACAAGTTGAAATATTGATCTGACATTCAGAATATTAAACTCTGTTACTTGATGAATTATGAAAAATCATAGTTTCAAGAAATTTCGTAGTCTAACTTATAGAACCATTCTGTTAATTTGCTGTTAATAATGTTTTGCATAAGAGGAATCTAAAAGATTTTATTATCAAAATTTAGAAAAGCACTTCTATTTAAAATACATCATTGAAAACGAAAGCTTGTTGCTGTATTACAATCTATTTTAGAAAGCTGATTCATCAGAATTGTGATCTAAATTTTACAGTAAACTTTATGACAATTTACATATGATATTTCGGTTAAGTGATTAATCATTCTCTTGAAAGTGTAGAACATAAATTTTTACAATTCAGTACTAGTTAAGGGCATTATGGAAGAAAACCGAGCCGTTAAAATTCGCTGTCCCATTTTGTATTCGGGGAAAGGTTCATAAAATTAGAGTAAAACTGTTCGTGATTTAATAAATAAAAAATAAGTTGTTTTCTAGGTTAATGGCCACTTGTAGTTTATTTTAATTGTGTTAACCCACTCATCCTGCATTGCGTGCTATTTGTCTTGTATTTATGCCATTTTACATCTGGTTAAATGTATTTTGTCTGATAAATGTTAGCCAAAGAACATCTCTGGTATTTTCATTGAAAAATTTTATTTTAAATGTTTATTTATTTTTTTTTTTGATAAATGTTCCATACTTATGGGAATTCTGAATTTAAATTGGTAAGTTAGAATTCCTATTATTTGTGTACAAAACTTAGCTAAATTTACAAACAGCTTAATCTAGCAAAGTTTTCTATTTTCTCACTATCTCGCTGTCTATTAATTTAAATAAAGAGTATTTTCATCTTTACTTAAAATAAATTAAAATATATAAACATTAATTTATTTTTTCAAGACAGGAGATGTTAAAATTCAACGATCGTTGAATTCCTTAATTTGTGGAAGTTATTGAGACTGATTTAGTTGTAAAGTAGGATCATATACGTTATGTTTAAAGTAAAAATATTCTTGGGATTCAAAAAAGAACAAAATTATCGTAATTACTTGTAAAATAAGGTTTAAAAATTGCAAAGGAATGAAGGAAATGTTATTCAAAACTTGCATGTTTGTCACGCAACATTTTCGGAATATGCTTCTAAAATAAATTAAATTAAATCCAGAAAATTATAATATGAAGAATGCTTATAAGTGATAAAAATGTAATTTTGCAACTAGGCCACAAAATGTTTAAGAATATTTTAAATGTTAAAATATATACCGACAGAATTTCTTTTTTTACATTAAAGCAAGAAACTGAAAATTTAAAAACCTGAATTCATAGATTGTATGTATCATAGATTTATTTTGGACGGGCTTTTAAATAATTGCTGTTTTACAATATTTGAAAAATTTAATCCTGTAAAATGTCAGTTAATTTATGGCCGACTAAACTACCGAATGAGGTCTGATTTGAATAGTTCGGTCAGTGAGAAATCAACTATTCAAATCGGGTCTTCATTTGAATTTCGGGTATCTGATCTCATTCTTCTTTCTATTCAATTTCCCAATATTTAAAATTCTATACAAAATGTTTTTTACAGTTTACTCATTAATATTTCTAAATATTTTTCCTTGATAATAGAGAATTAATTTTCAATTTGCTAAGCTTTAAGATTTAAATAGCGTTATTTTTCATTTATTATGCATACAGTATTAACTAATACAGAAGAGCAAATTTATGTCATGCATTTCCTTAAAATGTTTCGACATAAACTTTGAAACTATTATTATTTTTTGATTATTAAAAAAAAATAATTTTAAGCTTAAAATCATAATAACTCTCCAGCACTTTTAATATTTTTCTACTATTCAGATTTTAATAAAGTAAATAATATTATAAAATGGTTATGCTTAATTTTAAATATTTTTCTATTTATTTTATAAATTTGGTATTTTTGAAAACCATCTTTGTATATTTATTATCTATCATAATTATTAAAATCTGCTTTTTTTAAAAAATGCCTTTATTTTAATTTTTATTGCTTTTAAACAAGGTATATATATATATATATATATATATATATATATATATATATATATATAAAGGGGGAAAATTTATTTTATTCATATGATTCAAGAATTTTATAAATTCTGATTGTAGATTAATTAAGGAAACATTCAGAAATTTACGTAATTTTATAAATTTTACATTTTTATATTATTATTTTAACAAAAATTGGTTTAAAATTTTTTTTTCTTTCTAATGGCGGGCACACTTGAATAATCAACCCATTTGCCGCAACAAGGCCGGAAACTGCAACTCATTTTACCGTTACCAGGTGGGCATCTGTGAACCAAATCACGGAGGTACGAGTAGCATCGCCCACGCCACACCACCACAAACTTGTTTATAGGGTGGGCCACATTCATCCATCATCTGAGGAAAGGACAAGAAACACAGAGAGAGAAAGAGAAAGTACATCCATGCATTTCTCCCGAGCCGGGATTCGAGCCCAGGTTCTCCCCATCCGATGTCAGGTACTCTAACCACCAGACATGGTGGGCGGCTTCTAAGTTTTGTTAACGTTCTGATACTGAAGTGTATTAACTTTTATGAGATTGTAAAAATAGAACATTTTAGTTTAAATAGTAAATTTACTTTTTAAACATTTTTTGCGAAATAAAAATCTAAGTGAAATCAAAAACAAATTATGTATTCATACTATTTCAATCAAATCATAAATTAAGCATTTGATATATTGCAGTATATTAATTATCAGCGTAATGAACAAACAAACCTATTTATAAAAAAACAGAACGTTATAATGATTCATTGAAAAATTATGAAATCGTTATTCATTATTCAAGTTATTTGTTTAATACTAAGAACTCTGTGTCATTTATTAATGTATTGTTGAGTAACATATGAGAAGTTTCAATACAATAAATTTCTAGAATATCTTCAAAAAATTAATTTTGAAAGGTCAATTCTTTATTAAAGTATTGAAATGTATGATATCTTAAAAAAGGTGGAATATAATTTGAATTAAGTATTTTTTGCGTGAGAAATTGAAAAAAAAATTAAAAGATGGGAATATGAAAAAAAAAGCAAATTTTTTGAAAGGTCTCTTATAAATTTCACGAAGTGGTATTTTATGAAAAACGTGAATTTTGCTATTCATCAAAATAACTATATTACGTGTATATTATATATTATTATATATAGATATTTTTAATCTTTTAACATTTGAAAATGATTTTCACTGTGATTAAAATATAATTTATTATTTGTAATACTTAATTAAATTAAATTTTATTAAATTAATCCAGGCAATTCACAACTAAAAAAAAAATAAATTCTTGTGGAAAATTTGCTTGTATGTTGAAGATCGTTAATAATTTTATATTTTCTTATTTTTTCTTTTTCCTAAATGTAAAATAGTACAGATCTTCTTTCCACTTACAATTTATGAACTAAAATCAAAATAAATATTGGCTCATATAGTTTATTGTTGCAACTAGTTTTGGTTTGCTAATATTTATTACACCATTCGAATAATTTTAATGAATTGTAGGCAATCTTATAAATTTAACACTTGATTGAATTTTATTGAATTTGTTCATTTAAATTATTGAACTATGACATTATGACAAAAATTAAAATTCTTTTTACAGCAAAACATCAGCAGCAAATTTCATCGACAGTTATTTATTTATTTAAATTTAATATAAATAAAAAAATAAATAGATATAATTTAGTTTGATAAGATATTACAGTTTTTATGAGAAAATCAATAATAAAGAAATTATATATTTTACAAAAAGTAATTTCAATGAAAATATTTATTAATAAAATTTTCACAGATTGCAAAATCTTCAGAACTGATTTGTAAGATTTCAGTTTCTAAATCTAATATAAGAAAGTAACGTCTTATTAAATACAAAGAATTATGAAGCATGTTTGTTAGTTACTATTGTTAACAAACATTAAAATTAGAATACAACTGAAAGGTTTACACATTGGAAAACCATTATTATAACCAATATGGCTTAATAATCGTTTTCATATTTTAAGTGATAATTTTTGGACTGTCTATAACTTTCCCGCGACTACTTAATTAGAAATCCTTTAATATTTTTGGACTTTTTGAAGGTTAATAATCTCATGGACCATGTCTAGCAGCCATTAAACATGGAGGATATGAAGCAACAACAACTGTGAATTTGAACTGTGTGATTGAAGATCTCATAAACATTATTTCTATATCTTCTTAGACAAACTTTTAAAAAATGATGGTATGAATGAAGTGATAGTTCGACATGATGACGAAGCAAAGTTTGATATTGTATGAAACAAGTAAAAACAAGTTTTGGAATGTGTAAGATCTTTTAACAATAAAATGTCATTTTATGTAGAATATTTTTATCGCTGATAATTTTATATGATACTATCTAATTTTAAATTAATTAAAATAGTAAAGATAGTTTCGCTTAATGAATATTACATATTTTGAGCAAGTTTAGGGAATAAAATTGTTAAGTGATTTCGAAACTCTAGAGTATTCTTAAAATTCATGGAGATTATCATTTTAATGACACATTTCATTTAATGATTTGAATGCATTGTATTTGATCATTTGTTTTCGTTTTTATTTCGCATATATTGCACAATTATTTTTTTTTATCTCATTACTGTTAAAATTCTTAAGTCAAATTTTGAAGTAAATGAGTTTTTGTTTCCAAGGGCAAAACATTGCAATTATAAATTGTTAATTTTTTTGCTTATTTAATAAAAAATAATTCTTTTTTTAAAAAAAATATTATAAAATAAAATAAAAACGGAACTGTGTTCAAAAGTTCTATAGACTTTGTAATCTTTTACCGAAGTATCATAATATAAAATTTTTAAATATAAGAGCACCTCATTTTTTTATTTGATTCCTTATTTTTGTCTTAACTAAGTTAAAAGAAATACTTCATAAATAAGTAAATACAGAAATATTTTAGGTTATACATTTTAAAATTTCGATGAAAATTACAAAAAGGAATTATTGATATAATTAGGAAACATCGATACAAATAAGAAACGCCTATAGAGTAGAAATTTTAAATTGTCAATGTCATTTTTCAATCCAAAATTTTACTACTTTGCCATTTATTTCTTAAATGAAATACTGGTATTTTTTTTAAAAATATTAATTGTCTTCAGAAATTTTTTATCAATATAAATAAAATTATTTCTGAAAGTTATTTTCTGAGGAAATATTTTTAAGGATTTTTTTCTAAGAAAATTTTCTTCCTGTGAAAAGATTTTTAGCAATCAACAATGAGAAGAAATCGAAAATAAATTTCAAACTAAATCATTTGCTTTATATTAATATGCAAGTAAAGTTTGGAGAACTGAAACCATTTCAAAATACTCTTAAAAATGGACATTGAATATAAACTAAAGCAAATTTTCTGTACCAGAACTGCATTATATTTCAAGTTGAACTTACATTATTTTTAACCATGTCTTAAGCGCGCACGCACGCACGCACACACACACACACACACACACACACACACACACACACACAC
>JAPDSC010163808.1:405908-417547 GCA_026290005.1 Latrodectus geometricus
ATATATATATATATATATAATTATGTGTGTGTGTATTATAAATAATTTTGTACACACAAAGTTATGAAGAAAAAGTATTATTGTTGAAAAAATTAACTTCTTGAAACACTAATGTATAAGTAATTGAATATATATCGTTTCAATACAGAGGTATTTGTAAGGATTTACTGATTCATCGTAGAGCCATAAATTTTTCAAGGACAATTGCCTCACAGTATCATTTGCGTTAGATAGCTCATTATTTCAACATTTAGGTGTAACGTTCTGTATGGCATTTTCTCGGGAAGTTCGATCGATGATATCAATATTTCAAAAATAAGCCATATTATTTACGTAAACAAAGATGTTTCTTTATTTGAATTTACCTTGAAGCTAAAATAACACGATATTCCGAAATACGAGACCTCGTGTTTTACAGTCACTTAATTGGATGTGTGACACATATAGCTGTATTTTCCTATCAAGCATTTATTTCCCATAATTTGAAGTGTCAGATTATTACTACAATTAAAAAATCTCTTTTATCATTGAATTATAGAGATTTTTCACTTTCTATTTGTGGGGAAATAATTTAATATGAATGCTGTCTTTAAATATAAAATAATTCCTTTTCAAAACTTTTAAAATAATTTTTTGAATTGTAAAGTACTTCATGATTTTGCGTTAGTATCAAAATAAATTATCTGAGAGAAATTTTTGGAGTAGGGATCTTCTCGAAAATTAATAAATCATTATTTGCAAAATCGAAGTGCCAAGTTTATTAATGTTATTGAATCCAATTCATATATTTTATATTTTGCCAAGTCCTCTTTAACAAGAGCTAGGGGATGACCCAATCTTAGATGGGCTGACTGCCTAAAAAGCGATGTCACCATTTTAAGAGTAATTATTTGGATGACCATGGCCAAAATTAAAGAGGCCTGGTGGCAAATTCCTGTGAAGGTCACTTCCCACCCGCGGCTGTCGTGCCACTGAGGGGGGGGGGTAATTTATATTTGTAAGAACTAAAATGATATTTCTTATCAAAATCTAAATAATATAAATTTGAATCTATTATTATTTATTATTAGGGTTTATATTATTCAATAATTATTGATTTATTTAAACCCGCAAATGCACAAACCTCTAATATTAATAAGAATAGTTTTGTTGACAGCCTCTTTTAATTAAACTACCTTCATTTTCTTTTAAACAATACAATATATTTTGTTAAAATCCGAAAGCTGCAATTTAAATGCAGCATAGTAAACTGTTATAGGTTCGAATCTCACTTCATGTGGAGATTATTTGTACTGATTCAGAAGAAACGTTTAATCAGTCCAATTAACTTTGGGATATGTCAACAGAGTGATTGTAATGTGAAAAACAGACAACACTATAAACCATACATTTTTTTTCTTGAAATTTAAATTATTGTAAGATTTCTGTTTTAAAATATTGATATTATTTATGAAAATAAATATCATTAAAAGCGGGTTAGGAATTTCATGGAAAAACAGCTTAATTTTTTTCTTTTTAAATACATGGGCGTAGATTATGAGTGAAAAAAGAGCTCATGATTTAGTATATCAGCTGGACTAAAAACTTTTATGCACTTTTGGTTATATTTATATCTGCGTCAAGAATATGCTTATTTTACAATAAATATCATTCACGACAAAGAAAAATTTTAAACAATTAAAATACATTTCTTAAGTATAATAATAAACGAAAAAAATAATTAAAAGATCCTAATTTTTACATTTGGAATTCTTTCCTTTTTCTTTTATGTATACAGGAGACGAGAAATGCTTTTCTTGTTTTGAACGTAAAAATAAACTGTGGTTTTAGCAATGTTAAAAAAAACTTAAATACTGCTAAAATATTACACATACAAAATAATATGTACATTAATAACATGTACTGTTTACACTTAATTAGGAAGATTCTAAATTTATAGTTTACAGGCATAAAATAAATTTTATTGTCATTAATGATTACATGACGCGCATAATGTTTTGAAACCTTTAGTAAAATTACTAGAGATAAATTATTCCGATTCAGTGAAATTTCTTAAGCAGTATGACAATTGTGTGATACAGTTTATTTTTTTTTAAATACTGGGCACTAATGTTTTAGTTATTTGAGTCATAAATCCAAAACAAATTAGTCATAAACACTGAAATTATAAGATTAATACGGTCATTGTTTAAATTTTAGTCATAAGCTGTTACATAATTTAAAACTATTCATTTGCATTTATTCTGTTTCACAACAATAACTAAAAAAAATTGTAGCAATTAATAATTATTTTTCTATGAATTTCAAGAAAATGACATCATTATAGTTTAGATTGTTCTGATATAAATAAGAAAATATTCTTATAATAGAAATAATTTCATACGTAAAAAAATTCAGACGTTATTTCATATGAAATATTTTGGAAAGAAATAAAAGTTTATTTAATAAAAAAAACAATATTTGGTTACCATTCATTAAGTTAGACTGAATTTTTAAATTTGGTACATTTAAATACGCTTTTCTTGTATTTTCAAATTTCAGTAATACTTCTTAAATTACATAAAAGGTTCTAATGATATAAAAGAGTCTTAAAATAGTTAATTTGGATATAGTTAAAAGTTAATTGTAAAATATTTCAGATTTCCTCGGAATAGCAAATCTCGAAAACTAAATTATAGTAAATAAGCATCTCTTTTGTTTGTTGCTCATATTGCAAAATTTGTTATTTTCATTGCATAATATCATATTCATATAGTTTCAGATGTCTTACAGTTAATAATGATTTGTTTTAATTGCATTTAGTTCAATTATTATCTATGCAGTCAATATAGTCCATGTAACAAATGATTAGGGTGGCTAATAGGTTAGGGTGCCCTTGGCTTCTAGTCAATTTGGCGTCGATGAGGTGATAGATGATAAATATATTAACTTTTACGTTATTTTATATAAGTAAAAAATCTAATTCTACTATTTAAAAGTATGTTTAAAATTCGTATAAATTTTTTTAATGGTTGTATCATTGCATATTGTTTTGGCGCTATTTTGTTTCTTCAAACATTTTTGACGACAAAAAAACTCGCCAATTTTCGCCAAGGGGTATCTTAAAATATATTCTTTTCAAACATTATAGATAAAAAAATTTTTTGTGTGCTCTCTTGTAACACACAACAATTTCCATCTAACTAAAAATATCAAAACAAAACACACACGCATCAATACAAGTTTCACTTTGTTTTGTCTAATGATATCTGTTAAGAGGGGTTTATTTGCGTTTCCCAAGTTTCCATACTTGTTTTATGTCTAATAGATAACAATCTATCTCTTCTTGGGAAACAATTCAGATGCTAAGACATTTTTTTAAAAGTAATGCAATAATTCTTCTGTGACAAAGGTAACTCATTACCTTTCAATAAAACAAATTAATGCAAGCCATCTAAAGTTTATTTAAAAATAGACTCAATATGTATTTTGTAAGAGTTTTAAAGAAATAAATCTCCAATTTCTATTTCTAAAACTCTATAAGAGTTTAGATAATTATTTTAGCCTGTTTTAAATACAATTAAAAGAAAAAAACCAAGTTTTTTTTTATAGAAATCTTTTTATCTACGTTATCATAATGGTTTGAAAAACTATATTTATATATAGTTATTATATATTCATAAACTCAACAGTTAAAAGTAAAGACTGAAGTGACTTGCCATTGAATACAAACATTTTTGAGAAAAATCATTGACTATTTATCTCTTAAAAAAGACACAATATAATATTCACACTCTCTGAAATGGTCTTGAATATTTTTTTTTCTAATGGCGGGCACCCTTGAGCAAGTACGTACGTACATTAGTCCATATGCCGCAACAAGGCCAGAAACTGCTACTCATTTCATCGTTACCCGGTGGGCACCTGTGAACCAAGTCATGGAGGTAAGAGTAGCATCGCCCCCGCCACACTACCACAAACCCGTTTATAGGGCGTGCCACATTCATTTATCATCTGAGGAAAGGACAAGAAACACAGAAAGAAAGAAAGAGAAAGCATATCCATGTCCGAGCCGGGATTCGAACCCAGGTCCTACCCATCCGCAGTCAATTACACTAACCACCAGATAGGGTGGGCGACTTCTAAAATTTGTTGACTTTCTGATACTGAAATGTATTAGCTTTTATGCGATTGTCAAAATAGAACATTTTATATATAATTTAATAGTCTTGAATAGTCCTTAATAGTCTTGAATATTAGAGACGCTAATACTATTTATACGTGAAATCAGTTAATGATGTAAAATTTCAAACCTGAATAAAATATTATGTTGTATTAATTCCCCCAAAAATATACCAAAAAGGGGAAATTTTATTAGTATATATATATATATGTATATATTAATATATAAATTCACAATTAATATCTTTTTTCAATTTTCCCTTCTTTAGTATAAGATAAAAATAAATGATATTCCTATTGATTTGTAAAGAAAAGATAACGTAACCAAATATAAGAAAGGCTAACAGATTCAAATAAAAGTACGTGCTCATTTGTTTAGCAGTGAAAACGTCTTTTATGTACAAAGATCTACATGAAAGCAATACATGTTTATTTAGGATTTTCTAGTATAATAAGAAACTCAATAACCACGTGATCCAAATTTGACTCACGATGCATGTGTAACTGAAACGCATCTTGAGGTACACTCAAACATAACCTTTAAAATATCTTTATAACTCATGGAACAGATACCTGTGCATCACCTTAAAGGTACTGACTACTTAAACAGCATTCAATAAATAATAGAGACAAATCTGCTATTTTATGCAAACATAATCGAATTTTTAAAGAGGACTTTTATCATAATGTGACAAATGCAAAAACTGAAGGATTCAGCCGACTATTAAGAGGCAGTTGATCAAATATAAACACATTTCAAATGTTTCGGTGGCTTGTGACTCACTTATTTTCAAAGTAAGCTGTAAAAATAGAATCGCAAGGATTATATTATTTTTTTCTTTCAAAGATTTAGTTACGAAAATGAAAAGTAAACAGGATATTCCAATTTTTATTCTGATGTTATTAATTTCCATAACTACGAAAGTCGAAGATTTAATTTTACTTATTCGGCGTGCAGATGATATTATTTCATTATACAAAATATTCAATTTTATCGGAAATATTTGAAAAGTTAAGTTATAATAGAGATAATTGTTTTGAAAGAGCAAAGAGATTTGTTTTATATCATAAAACAATGAAAAATATCGAAAAGCAGTATAGAAGTTGTTTTATTGGAATAAGGTAATTAATATTACATCATTTTTTATTATTACATTATTTTTGTTTCTCATATATTACACTTGCTAAGAAGATGATTTTTTCTTCACATCAAACAATCTCAATAGAAACTTAACAATATAAACGTAGAATTACATGTAATTGCATATTTAATATGCTACTCTATATATTTATACTCTTGAAAAGTATTTGAATAATATAACTCTGACACTTTCCATTTAATAGTTACAATCATTTAATAATCTACATAAAAAGGAATTATACTTTATTGATTCATTAATTCATTTTTTATTTATCACGTGATATATTATTATTCTGTAGCGGTTATAATTACAGCTACCTTCCAGATGGAGCTAGGCGCAACAAGGAAGTTTTTCCGACAATATATATATATATATATATATATTTTATGTTACGTAATAGTTTTGTAGTTGGTGCTGTTCAGTTATTAGTTCGTACATTGATGTAATTATTATTATGTTTAGAAATAAAGTGGTTGTAATTCTATGAACTTCGAGTTTCTTAAAAGAATAATGTAATTTTCAATAATCCGTTATTTATAGATTCAGACCTCTAATATTTATATAATATATATGCACATATATTAGTTTGGGGAAAAAGAAATCCATTCTTTTTACGTGAACTTTATGCAACTTCTTTTGGATTCACTTTGTAAAAAGGTTTAAAACAGCTTTCATGTAGATTTTTAGGTCTTGCGCGTTACGACTGTTGACATGCGGTTAACTTCGATCATTTTTGATATTTTATAGACATTTTCGACGATGCTGTATCCACACGCGAGGTGCATCTCTAACTTTAAAAATACCCGAACGGAATCGACGAAACAAAAATTGTACATAACTGGTTGTTACAGTCTTATATAAAACGATAAACACCTTTCACAATTTTAGCCACCCGGTTATCTTTTTCGCCGTTACAAGAGAATAACGAAAATGTATCGAATTTTCTGTTTGTTGTCTTCCATTTTTAAAACCTTGTACTCGTAAATGAATTAATCAAACAAAAAACCGCAAGAGGATATTTTAGTGTCAAATGTCACCTTTCGAACGAGCATAAATCTGAAATTGTTTGATAGATACCTCATGAGAAATCGATCACTACAGACGTCTACCGAAAAATAATGGATTACTTTTTCCCCAAACTAATATTATTCTGCAGAGGTTATAATTACAGCTACCTTCCCTGTAAAACGTAGGGTAGATGGCGCCAGGCGCAACAAGGAAGTTTCCCCGACAATATGTATATTTTTTATGTTATGTATTAGTTTTGTAGTTGCTGTTGTTCAATTATTAGTTCGTACATTGATGTAATTATTATTATGTTTTTAAATAAAGTGGTTGTAATTCTATGAGCTTCGAGTTTCTTAAAAGAATTATGTAATTTTCCATAATCCGTTATTTATAGATTCAGATTTCTAATATTTATATATATGCACATATATATAATTTCTGTCAAATCGGATGTTGGGATTTTGATTTTGTTCTTAAACTTTTAAATATAGTTACCATTATATTATCTATGCACTCATTCTGCGTCAGAATTATAAACACAAATGCACAAAACAACTTAAGATTCATTTTTTTAAATTTTTTTATCGAGTGCTAGCCCGGCTTACAATATGGGGTGTGCTGTTCCACTTTTCTGACTGAACCATAAATTGGTGTGGAGTCCGACTTCCTCAGAACACGCATGCCATAGTTACCCGTTTATAGGGTAGGCAACCATTTATACAAGGGGATGACAAATACAGAAGAGAGAGAAAAAGAAAATACATCCATGGCGGAACCGGGATTCGAACCCAGGACCTCCCTACTCACAGTCAACGCTCTCTGACAATTAGACAGGGTAGGCGGCAAAACGATCGCACTCAAAATACTGATTTATTCAATTAATAATATTGGTCTAAGTTCAGTATAAATTTCTCTCTCTTTAGATTGATTTCTATGTCTAAGCTTGTCAGAAAAAAATAATCTTAGACTTTCAATTTGAAATTAAAAAAATTGGGACACTTTGTTTGAATAAAGTCGCAAGTCATGTTGAATTCAAAAGTGTTTACATATGCGTGGGTGGAGCAAATTGAAGAAAATCTTTATAAGTGAGCTTAGTAAAATCCGCATTTCGTCATTCGCATGCTTTATCGAATTTCTCAGCATATGGTTGCATAAATTCAGATTAAAACACTGAAAAAGATGTAATATTTATGTTTGAAATAAAGTCACAAATCATATATTGAATACATAAGCTTATGCATATGCGTGCGCGGAGCAAGTAGAAGAATAGACTTTCAAACGAATTTAATAAAATCGCTCCCACACCTTGGCGAATTTCTCAGCAGTGTTCGCATAAATTCAGACTGAAATTATAAAAGTAAGAAATAATCAAGATGTAGTTGATGGAATGAAATAGCGAATCATGGGAAAATAATGCTCTAGCTTTAAATCCAGATCTATAGATAGAGTTCAATATAATTTCCAGAGACATATACAAATTAAGGGAACTGTTTCAGGATATCAGATTCATCAGGCAAAAATACCCAGCTATTAAATGTAGGGAAAAAAACGAGTAGTTCAATTGAGTCAGGAGGGCTTATTTTCCCTTTTATCATTTAGTGAGTCTAGTAATGATTTTAGGTCAAGGTATAAGGCGATAAATAATATGCTGATGGCTCCTTCTAGTAATAAAAAATCATTATTGAATTGAAGTATTTATGGTGATTACAAATTTCAACTATATATTTTTTTTGGTGAATTTATATTGTTTTTTGAGTGAGCGACATTTATTTGTTTCACTTATTTTTATGAAATAAAACCTTCCTGTCAAATAAAATGAAAAATCAGTCGTAACACACTTTTTTGTTGATATTTAATCTTTTTATAAAAGTTAAAGTTTTATTTTATTTTTTATGTTTTTATTTTAAAAATTTTTTTATTTTTAAAGTTTTATTTATTTATTTTTTTATGTATTATCATCACAAGGATTGACAACAAAATGACGTATACATAAATAAAATGTTATGTCGTATGCTATTTGATGTACATCTATACAGAAAAATAAGAATATTGCATTCATTAAATTTATGGTTCAGTCACAAAGATTACAGAAAAAATTTAAAACTATACGTATTTATAAAATAATGTATTCCTCAATTTGTGTTGTGTGTGATTGTAAATCAAAATGCTTATTAATAAAAACAAGCTTAAAGTAAAATAAAATTGCGTGGAAGTAAAAGTATATTATTCATAATTGTAAAATTATTAAAAAGAACTGATATCACAACATTTGAAATAAAATTATCATATGAAATTACTTATCAAAATATTGTAGGATGTTTTAATTAAATTTGGGTCTCATCATTTAGCATTTAATTATTTATTATCTTCTAGGAATACACAAAACACAAAACAAAATTACACGAAATTATTATAAACGAAAAACACTTCTAACATTCTCCATCGACACCATCATTCTATTCCTTCTCTTCAAAAACAAAACAATGTCCTTCGTTGTCTGGCTCACTCAGCAGCGCCCCCTCGCTATCGTCGAAATTATTACAGTATCTGAAAAAAATGTGTTAAAAAACCAATATTCTTCGATAGAATCATCGTGCATTAAGGAATATTTTTTCTATAAGCTAGAAGAGGACTACGAAAACACACTGTTGTTATGTGTGAATTCAATATTTAATTTAATTTCAGTTTTGTATAATATTCTGTTGAACGTCAGTATTTTTTTATACATTGTCAGGAACACATAAATAAAGCATTGCTCTTAACTTTAATTATTGTTGTTTTCTTATACCAGCTAGGCTGCTCATATGGGGTGCACTACTCCACTTTTCCTACTGAACTGTATTTGGAGTGTAATTTGTGGGATGGAGTCCGACTTCCTCAGTATACACATACCATAGGTACCCGTTTATAGGGTAGGCAACCATTCACAATCCCCATTTATTCAAGGAAGGACAAAGACAGGAGAGAGAGGAAGAAAGCACATCCATGCCCGAATCGGGTT
Organism: Latrodectus geometricus; assembly: GCA_026290005.1. NCBI lineage: Eukaryota > Metazoa > Arthropoda > Arachnida > Araneae > Theridiidae > Latrodectus > Latrodectus geometricus. The sequence continues at coordinate 415,221 of JAPDSC010163808.1, forward strand.
TCCAACCCAGTACCTTCTCACCCGCAGTCAGGCACGCTGATCACTGATCAGTGTGGGTGGCGTTATATTCAATAGTTTGTTAAGTATGCTATAAGCAGAAGTTCATTTCCCAATCTAAAAAAACATTTAATTTGTCATTAATATTCGTAACTTACCAAGACTCTTTCCAATTCATTAATTTGCTTTTATAAGCTATTATTATATATTATTCTGTCTAAATTAATCATATCCATATAAAATTTGCAGCCATTTTCATTTTATGAGGAATTTTTGAACTCAGGATTTTTCACTTATCCCTTCACACAAGCTAACACGAATAAAATTTAATTTTTAACCTTTATTTAATCTAATTTTGCAGAAATTTACCGATATTTTGACATGAAAATATTATTTAAATAATTTTACATTTATATGTTACATTATATACTTCTGATTTACTTCGACGTTTATATTCTTATTTTACATTCATATATACGCTTGGTATCAATTAATATTTAAATTCTTTGAAAGAAATTAATTTAAAACTATAAAAGAGTATCACAATTATCTGAACTATTATAAACATTCATAATAAAAAATATGGAACTACTTTGATATACCCCCCCCCCAAATCGGAAATTTCGCGACTTTTTTTCTCGCCACGCCAAATACTTGTTTTTGGCGCCTTTTTCTCGCCAAGATGGATTCTCGCTAAATACAAATAATTAATAACAAAAAAAAAAAAAACTTTAAAAAAATAACTCAAAAAAATGGTACAAAATACAAGAAAATACTAAATTCGACAACAGCAAAAACCTAAAAGCTGAAAAAACTAAATTGGAATCACCAAAATAAGAAACAGCAACCCTAAAAAGTCCGTAGGGAGTGCCAGATTTGGCGCTTAATTTATCAAAGTTGTTCCAAAAATATGTATTAAACTTTGCTTCAACACAATAAAAATCTCATATCTTTAAATATTAAGAATATTTATCAATTTTATTATAAAAATACAACCTCTTCGTTATTACCTTATTTTAAAACGTATTTGTCAGGGCATAAATACATGTTAAACTGATGGTTGTGTACAGTTAAAAATGAGAACAATTTCATTCAGAAGAAAATGTATTATTAATTTTCTTGAAATTTTTCATAATAGAAACACAGAGAGTCTTAACAATCTTGGTTACACTGATAAATTATTTTTGAACTGTGAATAAGTTTTAATTCTGTGCACACGGGAAAAATTGCGACCTTGTTCTAATCATTCATAACTTCACTCCGAACTCGTTTCATTCAATAAATACTATTCTTGTAGCTTTTAGCACTTGGAGATGACGTGTCAGTGCACTAAAACGCCTCCGACGTTGGACTTGTGAAAGACGGGTTAAAATGTCGCTGACGGTTTATTGCAAGGTTTACGAGGTGGCAAACAATAATACGAAATTATATCCTCGTTAAGTTTTCAGTGAAAGACTTGTTAAACACGTAGCCTGTACAAAGAAAAAAAAACAATAATAGCTTATCGCTTAATGATAAAAACTAATTGGTATTTCACATTCATAATAAATTTCATTCAATGTAATAAAGATTTTGTTTGCAATTGCATCAAAAGCAAGCAACCTATTTTGAAATTCTCAAACTTGAATTGTCAAATGAATGAATGATCATTTTTTCTTTTTTTACTGATAAGATTTATTTATAAGCTAATTATAAGAAATTTAAATTAAATATTCGTAAAATTTTTTTTTCATCAAACATTTTTTCTGGTGATTTGTGGATGTGTGGATACCATGAGTGATGTGTAAGTTTGTTGATTAGATTTGTACTTCTTAACTTAGCCTCAAGAAGTCTTTCCAAAATATTATAATCATTTGGAGAAAGGGTTGCCAACTTGGAAATAGGTCTTATTCTTTATGAACAAAGACTACTGCAAATATACAAAAAAATGCAAACATAAATACAGAAAATTTGTGGCATTGTGTGGGATTATTACCAGCATTCTGAAGTGTTAAACTTAAAAAACGCTGATACAACTTTATGAATAACTCAAAACAATTTTTGGAGAACCAATAGCTGATAGATATCATAACGGAAAAATAATTAAAAAAAATTGTTTATAAAAATGCTTATTTTTGCACAAGGGTTTCATAACAAATTAAGCACGAGTCACAACTTAAAGCAAAATAAAGACAATTATTAGACAGTTTACCCTTCTTTGCATAAAGGTGGAAATTTCCATATTAATATTGAATGCCCTAAAATTATGTAAAAGAAAAAGTTCACTTTAAGTCGATCGTGTTTGGATACCCTTTTTAATGTCCATTGCATAAAAAGAAACATAGCTGTCA
>JAPDSC010163814.1:0-12112 GCA_026290005.1 Latrodectus geometricus
AAAAAAAAAAAAAAAAAAAAAAAAAAAAAAAAAAAAAAAAAAAAGAAAAAGAATTAAATGATGTAATTTTAAAGAAAATACCATAGTCCACATATAAATATTTGTTTAATAAAAGTGCATTTATTTATTCTTTAAACATTACTATACGAAACAAAAATGATGACGTGTTAAGAAAGTGTTTTTCAGTATTACTCCAGTACGTGATAGTGTAATTCAATTCTTCTCATTACACTAAAGATTGGAAAAAATAAAATGTTTCTTAATCAATATTTTATAATGTTACCAAAATTTATTGAAATATATGAATCTCAAAAATGATTTTAAATGAATATAAATTTACTTTATATTTTTCATTTTTGGTTAAGAATATTGCTTAGCTGATATAATGAAGGAAACGGAAGGTGAAATAGGATACAAGCTTGTAGATGATTTGTCAGTATTTTAAATGAATCAAAATTGAGAGATATTATTTGAGATTGATTCAATTCCACTGTTTCAATGTATAACATATGAAAATCAAACTTGCAAAATATTTGAGTTTTTTTTTTTTTTTTTTTTTTTTTTTTTTTTTTTTTTTTTTTTTTTTGCAAACTGAAGGGCAATACTAGTTTTTTTTAAACTTATTTTTATATATAACTTCTTAGGTGAGAATATAAACTCTTTGATTTTGCTGAAAATATGTATATTTGTTTTTGTGAAAGATTGTGCCTGGTAATTTACTGTAATTATTAGCTAATATAGTAGCTTTCTTTGATTCAAATTAATTTCAATGCCGCTTTGATCAGTTTCAGGAAGCAAACACTTTTTTTGCTGGAACTCAAATAATTAAGGGGTATTTTAATTTATGATCTTTCAAGACAAATTTGAAACCATTCATGAGTTCGTCGCAGGATATGAAGCAAGATAATTGACTTAAATATCTCATTACATATACAGTTTAATAGGTAAATTTATCTGATTTTGAGATTTTCTAAAATTATTATAGTTCGAATTAAACACTAAAGTCTAAAAAAATATTTTTTTTTATTTTGTAAGGGATTTTATCTGAAGTTTTATGTCTTTTAAAATTGTCACAAAAGTGGACTCATTATTTTAGTAAGAATAACAATTTGTAATTGATCAATAAAGGTGTATTATAGAATTACATTTTTATTATTTGAGTCAAGACAAAAACCAACTGAATATCACTTAAGTATGTATTTTTGTGATATACCTTTTATCCTTTAAATTTGCTTGAAATATCTAATGTTATTTAATAAATAAAATTAATGAGGAATTCTGTTTCTAAATCATCGTTATTTTTTATCATTTATATTTAAAATACTGTGAGATGAAACCTTTAAAATCTCAATTTTTTTCAGTTAACTTTAAAAAATATCCAAAAACTATTTACTAAGTATATTCTGACAATTTAGATAGCATAAAACCTATACGATTAATTCTTTGCATGGTTATCTTTTTATACATGCGCAGAATTATGACAATATAAGACACAGCACATTAATTATTGAGGAACATAATCCTTGAAGAAAAAATGAAGAAGACAAGAGAGCTATTCAGATTAATTACAGGAATTATGGAAGGTGTATCTAATGAAAACGGTATTGAGTGAATTGGAAGCAGTATTGGATTGAATCATTTTTGATATTAATACGAACTTGTGTATTGCAACTAAACATGTACATAATACTCAAATACATAAATGATACAATCAATTCCAGTCATCAACAATGATGTAAAGCAATTGATAATATATACGCTGTAACCATCACTTACTTTTTGAAGTAAACGTAACATGATATTTGGCTTAGAACACTAAGTAAGGAATGTAAAAAGTGCAAAATGAACTCCCACATATGCAATTACGCAAGTCAATTATTTATTATCATGATTATGACGATATCTTCATTTTTGAAACATATATAAAGTTATTTGTACAGTATCCTTTATCATAAGAAATTAAATTTCCAACACTTTAAAATCAAACGATAAACTTAATTTAGATTAAAATATTATTAAGCTATTAAAGTCTTTGGTATTATTTCAAATCCAATTTTTCTATTTATATGTTCCAATAATATAATCATTTATATTATCTTAATTATTTGTATTAGGAATTGTCAACATATTTGTCTTTAGAATATCAAGACGCACAAGACTCAAAATTGTAGTATTCACTTAATTAAAAAGACAAATTTTCTGAAAAAACCTCCTTACAAGTTGCAGTCACTTAATCATTTAGACAGTCTAGACTCTGTGATTGCCAGATCTGATGAGTAATTATTTTGAGAAGCTATATCTAGCATTTAATCTTAATATTTTTGACTTGTATTCTATAAGAACTTTTAGTCTCCTCATTCCCAAAGAGGTTTTTATGTTGGGTAATAAAATAGCCTATGTATGGAGCAGTAACTAAAAGATTAATTTTTCATAAGCCTCACGTTGATTTATCTTTCTAAAAAACTAATTATTTTAATTGCAGATATATATATTTGCTTGTTTCTTTATATTTAATGAGATATGGAATAAATTTTTGCTTTAGTATTTTTTAATTTTGGGAAAAGTGTAATGAATCTTTCCTAATTTTTTTTCAAAATGTTTGCCCCCAGATAATGAAGCAGTGCCCCCAGTTGATAAAAATTGCAGTTACATATTTTCCCATTGCAATATCTTATAAATTACATTTCGTACTGAAGCAGTTTAATATCTTTTAAAGCCAAGAAGAGTATTTATTCATTTGAATAAATCAATTGTAATTAACTAATGTAATCTTTATACTAATATTAAAAAAAGTTATATTAAGAAATCTCTCCTAGCATTTAATTCATATTGGTCATTAACGAACAATATAATCATAAATTCTATCACTACTTTTTCTTGTCATTATTATGTATCTTAAGTACTCTATTTATAACGAACAGCAATTATCTATGATATTTGAACATTTTGATGTATCATATCATCAAAAGCATACTTGTTTGTCACATTTTAAGCATTTATTAAATTAAAAGCAATGCTCAAGGAAATGTGAAAGTGGATGATTTTAAAACAAGGCTTTTTCAGGAATGTATAAGCATTATTTCAGCGCTCTCAATGCCTCATAACATTTTCACATCCGAATATTTTAGAGAATCTTGAAGGGAGGAAATTAAAAAATCGATTTGTAATGAAAAGTATAGCAATTTCTCTAAGCCTTTATCGGCAAAATATCTTTACATTTGAAATTGTTACTGTAATCTACGCTCTTTCTCTATTAGTCCTCTCGAATTAAATTCCAATCTAGTACTCGAAATATCGATTGTGTAAGGGCGCGTCAACAACTCTTTATTACTTTCTCATTTTTGTAAAAGGAAGGAAGACTCGGAAGTAACTAGTCTAAGACCTCTTGTTTCCCTTTCGATACAGCATTAGGATTGAAGAGCGAAATCGAAATGATAAGCGATCTCGAGTTATCGCCATTGAGAATTACCAAGATTAATTACATTCTTCTTGCTTGTTTCTGCTGCCTATGACGCAGATGGGGGCTGTAATATAATGGGAATCCGGTTGAAATTGTCGCGGAATGGTAATGAAAGTTTGGGCAATTGTAATGGATTAAAATATTCAACATGAAAATATTTATGAATGCAAATCTATTTAGAAGTTCGAATGGAGGATTTTTAATTTTTAACATTTTATTTTCTCACAGTTTGAAATTTGATTACCAAAAATTTAATTTGTAAATTTTTAGTATGGAAGAAACTGTTGCATTTATCATTTTTGTTTCAATCTTTCATATTATTTATTCAGAGATTTATTGGAATATTTAATTTGATTTAGATTAATTTATTAAACTAATGTACATTGGCAATTTATATTAAATTTGAATTAATAATTCATTTCTCGCAATTCATATCCGGCTTTTGAAATTTTACAACGACGTCTTGTTTTACATTTTAAATTAATTTGAATGCTAGAATCATTAGCATAAAATTAAAAATATTTAAATATTTATCACTAAATGCATTTTTACATACATGTGATATATATATATATATTATTTTGTACATTTAACAAGAAACAAAAATAATAAATATAAAACACTGTGTAATGGATCCAAAAACTATATAAATTTTTTGTTTACGAGAATATTAATTGGACTTCAAGTACATTTTAATTTATATCTAAAATTTAAAATAATAAGATTTGATTTCATAAAACTGAATTATATTAGGGTATGTAACATTCTTAACACTAAAACTACCGAAAGGGGTGATTTGACCCATTTTCCCATTAATTTTGCCGAATAAAAGAAATCCCCGGTATGTTTAGTGTTAAATGCAGAAACAGTAATCGTTAAACATCTTTTATTTTATGTCTAAATTTAATCTAAATAAATCAGTTAGTTATTGAAATAAATTTATTTTTGCAAATATTTTGAGTTTTATACTTTATAGAATTCCATTATTATTACAAACTGTTTCGCATAAATATTTGATAGAAATTTCTGAAACATATATATTAAAGTTAGTGATTTTTCAAATTATTTATATGAAGAATATGGGAACTCCCAAGAGCATATTTATACGTACGTGCCAAGAGCTCAACATTTTGAGAATCATGATTTATTATTGTCAAATTATGGTAAGTCACGATTATTAATTTTATATTTTAAATTTAATAACATCAACTAAAAATTACAGTGAAACTTTCAAAATGACTCTTAAAATAAAAGAAATTTATCCACCAAATAATTACTTTTAAAAGGGAAAAATTAATCAAAGTATCATTTTAAAAATTTTCTTTAATTAGAACAACATAAATTTCGTATTCCAAGAGCTTGATAGCATTGTACGTTTTGAGTATAATGTAAGAAATTGTGAAAATTTTATAAGGAAATTGTAGTGATTTGTAAAAAATAGACAAAGAAAATATGCTTGTACGCAATTAATAAACAAATAAAAGTTTTATGAAACTGAAGTATGTATATATTGTGCGTTACATGAATATTGTTGACAAATTATGCTTACTTATTAAACATTTTTTATATTCAATTTTTAATGAATATTGTTTCATAATGCAATTATTTTAAAAATATGGGAAGAATTTAAATGGCCATTTTAAAAGAATTATAAAATCAGCGTCACACATTCCTCAAAATATAATTATCTCTGTTCAATTCTTCTGCCTTTGAAGCTGTGAATGCTTACGGATTTGACTAGGTATTCTCCAGTATATAATTGCGTTCTAAACATCTATTACATTAATTTTATAGGAATCATTTTATTAAATGGATACAATGCATAAAGATAATAGCCCCAACTGATCACGCGTCCCGTGGACATGTTGACATGCCTATTTCAAACGTTCCCGCCTATAGCATATGACATGAGCGGGATTCAAATGAGTGGATGCTTCGCATAAGGACCATGTTCGTTTAGCCTTGGATGCACTGTTGATCTGGATACCTACCTTCCGGAACTTGCAGCGAGGGAGTATCTGAGTTAAACCGGAATTGTTTTTCTACTCCTTCAAGGAGATAATGACCAATATCAGTCATCGACACTCGTGGTAGTGATTGGCCATCCTTGGCTAAATCTCCTGAATGATGAATCCATGGTTAGAAATTGTTTCCAGAGTCTATGAATCATGGACGAATTCACATTCATGTATCCACTTCTACATGACTTTTACCTCTAGTCTCTCAATAGCTCGCCATCAAAATTATTCTATCAAATGATGTCTGGTGTCCATTGTTACAATTTCGCTATACCAGATTTCTAATCTCAGACACAAGCGAAAATTGCCATCTTGCTCTGAGGGATCCATTTTTATGTTCCTCACAAATAAAATAACTCTTTTTACTTACTAATATATTCAAATTTCATTGACATCATTGGCTTATTGTTCTTAAAGTTATCGCAATTTTTGTGATGATCTCTTATTTTTAGACAACCAGTGAACTTTGGTATTCTAATTATATAATAAATAGCTCTGTGTTTATTAATTGATAATTTCATAGATGCGTTATTAGATCTAAGCATTACTCTAATAAATCCCCCATATATTGTATAGAACATAGGTCAGGATTCTCAATAGAAAATTAATGACATTGTACCACATTACTGCTTGAGAGAGATTGCAACATTGCATGCCTCATTCCAACAATTGAAATGGAATTTGACAATTTGATGCAGTTACTAAAGAATAGGATGAGTATGATTGTACGAATTATTCCTAAAGTTTTAATTTTGTTCCATATACCAGGAAACATCATGCAAAATTCAAAAGAAGTACCACAATAAGCATCACAAAACAAGTACATCATACACTGAGTTTGAATATTTGAACGATACAATCAAGAAAAAGATTGTTGCTTGGATTCTTCCAATTTAATTTCTCCTACATGATTAGAGGAGAATCTAGCTTAGCTAAGACCAAATAAAACCGTTTTCAAGTAATTTACTGTACAGTTGGATTGTTGAAAATAAGAATCGAATTTGATTGTTCTGTTGGATAGGGTGATGTTTGATTTGTGAATGCTGCTACACTTCCTGTGTGACTGGTAATTTTGCAAAATATTAGCATGCACCATAACAATAAATAGTAAAAAATCACTTAAAACTTAATTTAAATGATTTAGCGGGAATTCTTATGGCTCTTCTAAGAACCATAGTCCTCAGAACTTGCCGATACCTTTCTATGAATTTACGAGAACAATCAACACTTGTGCAGATTTTATCCCAACTCATTGTGAGTTATCTACTTCTTTATAAGATTACTAACACTTGGTCACGCATGTGATATACAGACAAATCACTAATTTGGATAAATATGAGATAACGCAATTAAAAATTCAAAAGTAAAGAAACAAGAACATCTATGCACATGAACCTCTAAAAAACGAAAAAATGAACTAATTGTATATGTATGATTGCATTCATAAATCATAAATATTATTGGACACAATTAGAGTTATAGAAAAGTTATTTTTTAATGACTTAAAAAATTTTTTTTTTTTTATGTGACGATCACCAAGAGACCAAAACTTTGTTTTAAACACAAAGATTGTATAAACCTTATTTTTGTGATTAGTAAAAAGATGAAATAATTTTTTTTAAATATTTGGCAGTAAAAAATTTTTGTATGAATTATTCTAAATTGTAACTTATTGTATTTATATAAATTTCATGGAAATACAGTCTATCCTAAGGGATTTATTTATTTTACCATTTCAAATATATTTTATTTTTTAATTGTTGTCATAAATTAAACAGAGCATACTACATTTTTAACTTATTTATAAGTAAATAGCTTTCTGTGTAATGACAAATTTGAAAGAAATTTAACTAAATTTAAATTCACAATGTTTCGTCTCTTCAAACGCAAGTTAAATATTTAAGTTTATTCCTTATGTATTATATTTGTTGCTCCCAAAAGGACGATTGTAATTTCAAGTGCTTGGAGGAATATTTATACCAAAAATTTATAGTGTTAATGTTACTTAAGGCAGAGAAATTGCACTGTTGTTGAGAATAATTTTATTTTCTTTAGAAAACAAATAGTGTTTGCTATAACACTCCCCTTTAATGAATTAAGCACTCAGTACAGTGTGCAGGAAGTAAATAGAATGTTATGACTATATATTTAATTCAGAAATTATTCCATTTAATTTAGAACTATTAAGACAATATTCATAGCTTATGCGCTAACAAGATTATGTGTTCTTTTCTTTAATGAGCGAGATATTTAACGAGTTTATTCTTGGAAACTGTATATATTATATGTTGGAAAATTTCACAAAAATTTATAAAGTTCATTATTTACATATGATGAGGAAGTTAGCAATATTATAATTTAAGCAGACATTTGAAACTTAAAGCTAATATATAAATTTTTGATAGATATAAAATTGAATTACCATTGTAATAAAGAATAAAAAACACAATATTTATAACAGGAAATGTTATTTTTATAAAATTATAAAAAATAAAATACAACACACTTTGAAATACAACAAAATCAGTTTATTTAACAATGATAATATGTTATCTCTTCGTATGTTGTGTCGCGATGAATAACATTGGTGAATTAAAAAGAAAATTCGACATTTTTTTATGATAGAATTTAATTTTATTGAGTTTGTGTGTGCAAAATGAAAATAGCTATCTAAATTATACTCAAATAAATATTCTTATTTATTTTAAAAGAATATAAATTGATATGGTCCATTAAAGATCATTAAGCTATTCACTTATTATTTATATCGTTTCATGTTAATAATTTTAAATGCTGTCATGGGAAAAAAAATAAATTGTACTAATATGAGAGGAATTACTTTTATCATTAAGATGATTTTCGTAACTCTTTGGATAAATTATCTTTATAGTTTTACAACGATGTGTACAAATGAGTTGTATGAGGAAATATATCCCTCTCAATTAGCAGGTAATATATACGACGTCCATATGGACGTCATATATACACAATACTAACATCATTTAGAAGCTGTTAAATTGTGTCTTAAAGATATTATGCATGTGATTAAGATTGAAATATTAATGTTCGATAGATGTTAACCAAATTTCTAAATGGCTAGTTAAAAAATGTTTATCATGCGCTGTGTAGGTTTTAAACTCATAGTATTGTTGCAGTATTAGTAATCGAAGAATTATAATTTGTATTATTTTCTATGAAGATGGTTTCACTTTTCAAAAAATATATTTTAAAATATCTGAAATTGTGAAATAGCAAACTATATGCAAATGACTTGAAATACCGTGTGACAATAAAAATGACAAATGAAATGGAAATAAATCATTTGTCTTAAATGACACATCCACAGTAAAGATTCAGGAATGAGTGTTAAGTATAATGTTATTTCTAAGAATTTTACTTAATTAGAAACTCAGTGCTATTGATTTTTCAAATTCATAAAAGAAAGATTTTTGTTTAAAAATACAATAAGAAAAGGATTGTAAAGATAAAAGATTCACTGGAAAACTACGAAGTGCAGTTGTTATATCACTGCAAAATATGTTTATTGATTTCTATTATGTGTTCGTTTAATGTATAAATAAATTTGTAAAAGTAAATAATTATTTTTTTTGAAACCTTATTTTTCAATAATATTATATGTAATTAGCGGATGGTTAACAAATAGTAAAATAGTTTTTTTAATAAGAGAAAAGAAAATATCAGCGTATTAAAATAATTTAAAAGTACGTTATCCATTGTAAAAGAAATGTTTAATAGAAAAATAAGTCTCTTATATTAATGAATTGGAGAAAACATTCTAATCAGTTACAAAAATAGATATCTAAAAAATAAATCTCTAAAAGTACTATGAAGATAAAATAATGATGAAAAGCACTTAGAAATATGATAATTGCATGATTTCCAATAGGCAAATGGTTCAAAAAGCTTCTTTTAATAATCTTAAGTGTAAATATGACTAAAATTTATTTGTTCGTACTGTTTATTTCATACAGGGTACTAGATAATTAGTTAATTGATTCAGAAAACTGCTTTTAGACTTCTCAAATATGAATATGTTTAAAACGATTTGTTCTCACTGTTTCTTTCATACCTAAAACTTTTTAAGTATTATATTGTAGTATTTGGTATTGTATTTTTTAACCCGTTTTTTAAAAAAACTACAAAAAATTTTATCAAAAATTTAGAACTTCCTAAAAAATGTCTGTTGCCATTTTTTACTTTAAATTGTCTAATTTTAAAATAAAAATATTATTTTTTTGTTTATAAAAAATATTGTATTACACGTGAGCTAATACTCTTTTCTGTGGATGAAGTGTTCACGTTTTTATATATCTGTTGGATTTTATATATATAGTTATGAAATATTAAAATTATTTTTATATTAAATAATATTTTTACATCAAATTAAAAATATTGAAATGAACAAAATTACTCAACTTACAAAAAGGGATAATTTATAATTTTCAAATTAAAACAGGATTAATTCTTTCAAAAATTAAGTTTTACAAAAAGAAGATTTAAGATTTTCAAATTCCTATGGGTTATGCAGTAAATCCTTTTAGGGAAATTTTATTTATAATATTTTAAATTTAAAAGATTAACTTCCTCTTTTGCATATGACATTTTCTATTTTAATGCAAAAAAAGGAAAGTCAATTTAGGGAACAAAGGAAATTTCGCAATTGTTTGAGGATTAATACAATGAATATAAATTTCTATGATGTAATTAGTTTTGTGCAATATCGGTAACTGAAAACACTATCTATATCTTAAGAAAATTACATGTTTTATTTTGCAATTAATTTGGGTAGATAAATCCTATTAAACTCCAACTGTAGCTGCTATATATAAATATTATATTTAATAACAATAATTATTCATTATATATTTTAGGTTAAAATATAAATATTTTAAGTTATTCAAATTGGAATTACAATAAGTATTCTCTTCTCTAAAAGAGTAGCATATAATAATGCATTATCTATCGCATTGAATCTAACTGAAATGAATTTTATTAGATATAAAATATATTCTGCTTGAAATACATGAAGAATATGACATGAGAAAGTTTTATGCATTACTTAAGAGTAGAAACTGTGAATTCATTATTTTATTGCAATCGTAATGCATACTCTATTGACTATATCATTCTTAAATTGGAAAGATACAAAACTTTAGTTTTTGCATTGTGAAATATAAACTATAGTGTTTGGTTTCTGATTCTGAAAATAAATATTTTTATTTTATCATACCATATAAAAAAGAGTAGACAATCATTTCTATTGAATTTGCTTAATAGTTACTAATAAAAATAGTCATTTAATTAATAGTTACACCACCCATAAAAAATGTTAGCTTCTTAATTCTTAAGGATGGATTCTACGAGTTGTTTTGTTAACAAGACCGTGATTAAAAGAATGATTTTTGTCTCCATCTATTTGTCAACAAAAATTTAATAAACAGAATTTTAATTTGGTCTATATTATAATCGAGATTCTTTATTTTTACAATTGTCATACAGATAATAATACTATATTTATTGCATAAATAATGCAGTTAGATTTATATTCACAACATTTCTCAATTCCTCAGTATTCGGGATTTGATTAATTATTAGGTTTGTTATATAATAATTATGTTTTACGGAACGAAATGTATAATCTTAAATGTATAAAATCTGATCAACTTAGTCTTATTTTAATGACTGGTTCCACTAGAAATGATAATTAGGAAAACACTCTTAATAATTTATGGAAAAAAGAAAGGCAACATTTTAATAATTTTTTATTATGAATATATTCTTTTCTATTCCTTTTGCACTAAATAATCATAAGGATTGAAAACATATAAATTGGCTAGAATGCATTCAATTTCCATGTTATGTAAGTTAAAATCTAATACATTAAACATTTACACATGTATTATATCATCTTGAAATATAAGTGAATTATAACAAATTTGGCATGTATACAATACACAGGAAAAGATTAAAGAAATGAGTGAAAACGTTTTAGCTAAAAAGGCTAACTATTCGATATTTTGTATGGAAATTAGGGCAAGAATAGTAAAAAAAAGAGGAATATATACGCATCGTGAATTAATTAGAAAAAAATATTTATAAGGAATATTTGTATAAGAAAATAAAAGATAACCTTCGAATGGTTACCATTTTTTTGAAAATAAATCATTTTATTGTGATGCAAAGAAGAAGAAATGTTAAGTAAATGGTGGTGTTGTTACTTTTGACACTTGTCGGAGCCAAGTCCACCCGCCTGAGACTTAGCTCATAGATTCATTCGATATTTTGGTTATCAAGGTCAACTAAATCTCCATACATATATCTAAATTAAACTCAGTGACAAGAGAGTCTCATGGTGCCAAGGCCTACAGTGCTCTTACTTGTTTTAGTGATAGAGAGCCCTGGGATGCGAAAAGTATGTCCCTGTTAAGTGGTCAGCCTAATCCGAAACCCCTAGAGTTCAGTTCACAAACATGATTCGTATTCAGTTTTATAGACCCTTAAATGGGATAAAAATCTGAGTTGAGTTTACCCAATCTGAGTACATATCTGCACATTGAACCTGAGCGCAGAATACAGATCTGTATACAAAAATTCGGTTTCATTGGGAGGTCAA
>JAPDSC010163817.1:0-12009 GCA_026290005.1 Latrodectus geometricus
GTTATTATTTATTATAAGTTTTTAAATATTTTGAATAATCAGTGATAAACTGTTTATTGAATATATAACCAATAATAAATATCGAAAAGTTAAAAATATTTCATTTTATTTAAATTCATTTATCTACATTATTTTACAAGCAGTTTTAATGAAGATTATGTAAATTGTTACTGCTAATTATCATATAAGTAAGCTTATCAGTTTTAAATCAACCAAACGTATATGTTTTTCTTTTTTTTTTTTTTTTTTTTTTTTTCACTTTTTTAAATTTTTATTTTGTTTTTGTATGTGGAAAATTTTAATCAAATATAGGTGTATTGTAACTTTATGAGAAACTTGCTATATCTAAAATATTAAATGACCAATTTTGAATTTTATCTTTAATGCAACACTGAGTTTATGATTTTTTCATTAAGTCTTAAGAACAGTAATTGTTTTTGCTAGAGGAATTACATTACAATCAGCGAATGACTATCATATTGAAATTGTTTTCACTTATAGCGAAAAAAAAATCAATTAATTCAAAATTTATTGCAACACTTTCATTAATGGATATTTTATGTAAATTACGTTTCGATGCATGCTTTCAATCCAATGAATGCCTATTGTTCTTGTAAATAGCTTCTACCAGAAAATTCATATGAAATACGTTATTTTTAGTATATTTAACCCTAAATGTAAGATAAAGATGATTTTTTCTATACAAATGCTCACCAATTAACAGATTGGCTTTTGTGAAATTGCCTAGTTCAAATAATATTAGAGTTTTTAATTTTTGATGTACCTGTTAAAGATTCATAAAAATTCGAAACATAAAAGCTAGCTATTACAGTATTTCGACAGAAAATGATAAACATTATCTTATCACCAACATTCATATTCTATGCGTTGATAATTATAAAAATAATGTCTTTATGTGATGAATAAAAATTTGCTTATTCACTTGAAATGGCAGATAAATTTTGAAGCAATGTAGTTTTAAACTTGGTTTCACATCTTTCTAAAATCAAATTATTCTTAAAATATTGGCAAATATACGTATTTTTAAGTTTTAAAAGTAAATCATTTTGTCTTAAGTGGATGTTCTATTCGATGTCTGCACAAATAGCATCTCCTATATTGTTAAACGCCATTATATTAGTTTTACAATCAGACTCTATGAGCACTAGTATTAGACTCTTTGTTTTTAAATGTTCTTCATCCTTTGGCAGTTTATGTCGTTTAAGTTAAGCAGTAAAAATCATGATCTGTCCATTTAAAAATAATCATTTTTGCTGGATTTTATTCTTTAGAAAGGTATTATTCAAAATGTATTTGGAATTTTTTCATTAATTACAAAATAAACAAAACTGCATTCTGTAAGTTACATATACTTCAGAACAAAGAGGGAAAATGTGCAGTACAAAACAATAATTTAAAACCACAAACAAAGACTCTTCGTTGTCAATCTATTTTAAAAATCATCGTTAATGCTAAATTCGTATCTGCTGAATAATGCACTTTGATCTAAGAGATATCTGCCTAAAAACGGCTATCCTCGCTTCCAATATTATCTCTAAAAGTATTAATGTGTAGTTTCTACTCAAGTTGCCTGTATTCACTTGACAAAAAGGATCAATATTCACCCACAGATGACTTAGAATAACTGCATTTAAAAATCTTGAAAAACAGAGTGAGTTCTAAAAAATATATTTTACAAGTCTATCCAATACGGATAATTGCAGCCGTGAAACAAGCGTACAAGTTACTTCCTTCAAATTTTGTTCACCCGATCAAAATAATGCGGGCAATATACAGACCTATAAGTAGTAGTTTATTCCATCGCTTACTCTGGAAAAAAATACAGTCAATGTATCTCAACTCAAAATTTTCTTCTGAAATTTCTAAAATGATTCAGAGGTTTTCTTAACATTAACATGAATCAGTGATTTCTTATAATTAATTTTTCATCAAAACTTGCAAAAAAGAATATACTTAAAAATACAATTTTTCATTATGTGTTACACCTTCAAGCAACACGCAACAAAATTTTTCTGCAGTTTATGAAATTCTGCATTTAGATTATGTATTTGGATTCATAAGTTTTTTTTTATTCAAATTGTGTCTTTATTATTTCTAGCTTGTATTTCACGACTTCCACTTTTGTGCATAAACTATAGTCTGAGAAAGCTCTAGAATCAATATTTGATCTTTATCTTTGACACACTTTAAATTATTTTTAATCATGTTTTTGACAAACTTTGCTATCAATTTACTTTTTTTAAAAAAAAAAAAATACAATATGGCTTATATTTCCTCACTTAGTGTGACCATAATTCATGTCAAGAAGCAAATGAAGATTTAGCCAGAAAAATTTGTCCTTGTACCATAGTTGACTACATAACAAAGAAATGTGCTGGTTTTCGTGTGAGACGTATAGAACTTTTCTTTTATGAAACAGATAACAATACAAAGTAGTAGAAGCAAACAATTCAAACAGTAGTTGAAAGCACCTATAAAAATGCACCAAGCTTAATCTAAGATTCTGCTTTTCAATATTTTCAAAAATTCAACCATCTGTTATTTCAACAAGAACTGAGAAGCAATTTGATCCCTACTTCCACCTCCACTTCACTCACACTAACATATAACAAGGAATCTAGATAACACATTGCATTTTCACTAATTGATTAATAGTTTTAGTAGACTCCACAAAACGGCTTGATACTATTCATATGTTTTAAGTACTTATAACTGGCTCACTTAAATTTACAAGAAGAATTATTGCATTATTTTTTCTTATCACCCACGATATCTCTTAAACTCTGAATGTTTGCTTAAATCTATTTACATGCATTTTGTTCCGAATTGTTTCAAATGAGAATTTTGATTTATAGTTGTTACTGTAACTTACATTTAAGCAATGATCATTGTCATAAAGCTCACAGATATAAATGAATAATCATTATTTCAGCATATTTTGACTGTGCTTTTCTAAAAATTTTCGAAAGAATTTATTTGTTGGATTAAAACTATTTATTGTATTGACAGTTAATGAATGAAATTGCTTAACTCAGGTACGGAAATTTATAATGGTCATATGAATGCAAATCAGAAAATTATTCTCTTTTAATGATTTGCCTTTAGATGAACTGAAAGACTGCTAAAATATAAGCCATTTTTTAAAATTTTCCATAAAGTGTCGGATAAAATTGTAAGACATTTTACTAATTTAAGTAATTTAACAAACTGCATATTAGTTTTCATTCAAAACTCAAAATTTTCTCTAAATTCAAAAGTAAATCAGAAAAATATATCTGATTTATATATATCATTGTTTTATATTTCTCTTTATTAATATAGATTTCTCTTGGATTTAACACAATTCACCTTCTATGTATTTTTGAATAACAGGAAACTTTTTTCTTAATACTATTTAAATATTATAATATCAACTCTTCATTTAAATCAGATTAAGATTGTTTTAATTCGTTTATGTAGACAACTAGCGATGACGTATTTGAGTTTGATCTAATTATTTCCTTGGAACTGGATAGCTCAGAATAATTAAACAAAATAATCAAATGTAAACATTCTGAGCCATGGCATCAGTAACTCTATATTATGTAAAACACAAATAACTTAACTAAATTCTAACTTAAAATTTAAATACAAATTAGAATACTCTAATATTGAACCAATTTAATTAAAAAAAACAGATAAATAATTAAAATGTAAATAAAAAAATAAATTATGTATAAGTTTTTTAAACTTTATACAATTTTTTTTATTCTATTAATTTTAAGTAATAGCACCTGCGAAACAGAGAAATTCTTAGAGTAGAATATCCTTTACTGTTTACAAAAAGAGTCACATACAGTAACTATCTTAATTTTGAAGACTAAATTTAAAAAAAAAAAAATTGTTAAATTTAAATTTATGATAACATATATTCCTGCTGAATAACTTAACTAAATTCTAACGTTAGTATATAAATCATTTTATTATATCACTAAATTCACAAAATATATTTTTATGGTATCAATTTACTATTTATTATCCAGACATATAAATGTTTGTTCCTAAATTCCCTTTTGATTTATGCACGAAAAGGGAAATCTCATGTTAGATATTTCCACGTTATTATATAAAGGGGAAATTACGGTGTTTAAAACAAAAGAATGCTACTAGCAGCTTTATTGCTCAATTTCCTTCAACCAAGTATGCAAATGTGAGCAAGCAATTAATAAATGAGAAGTAAACATAATCTCAAGTACAAATTTGAATAGAGACTAACAAAATAAATAATGTTGCCCCTACTGTCTCATGTTTATTACTTAATGGATAAAAATATATTACAATATTAATAAAATAATTAAAATAAGGTATATAAAATTAATAAATAAGGATCCATGATAAGAAAAGAAAATTAAAGAATAGTATTTCATCATTAATGAAAAAAAAATTGGAAAAACATTTAAAATGATTGAAATACCATTTGAGGAGATTCACATATCTGTTAATAATCATAAATAAGTAAGGCAGGTAATATTAATTTTAATAATAAAAGTATGAAAACAAATTCATTTTTAATAAATATTGCAGAAAAGTTTATTTGAAAAATATTTTAATCATTACCTTAAATTTATTATTGAAATCATTGAAAAATAATTTCATTTCTGATCATTTGACTTCCATTTACAAATGTATTTTAACAAATTTTACATATCATTTTGAGTTAAAAATTATAATTTGTGATCAGTAGAAAATTTCAAAATTTATCCATCGTAAGAAATAATCAAAAGTTAATTTATAAAACAATAACGATTTGAATAATAATACTTATGAAAATTTAACAAGAAATGGTTTACAAAATGAAAATTAAATTAACTTTATAAATCACAATATAATATTAACAACTTAAAATAATACACTTTAAGTAACATTTATTTTTAAATAATTAGAGCCCGGGGAATAAAAATGTGGAAAATTATTTTTATGAATAATGAGGCATTAACAATGTACGCATCTAATATTTTATCTCTATTTTATTCGAAGTAAATGATTTATAGAAAATTCAATAATTACGAATCCATCATGTATAACAAGTTCTGAAACGCTTGAAAAGATATGTTTACATTAAAGCATAAAAAATAAATTTTGTGTTAAATTCCCAATTTCTCTTATATTCAATTAAAACTAATTTTATAAAACTTAAAAGGATTTTTAAAAGTTATTCGTCATATTTATGCCAAATTCCCTTGATTTCGTGATTAAAAAACATTTTTAAATTATCTAATGTATCTAATATACCTTTTTCTAATCTACCAATGACAAAATCTGAGGTAATATTTGTTTTCCAATGTATTGATAAAAAATGTATAAAATGCTTACTAAGTCGACTTAGTAAGCATTTTACCTCAAATTCCCAAACTACATTTTATAAAACATAATTTTACAGTTTAATTCAAATATTTCAGTAATTTATGAAATCTTATTCGAATATATATTTCACTTTATATTTTAATTATTTAATAACAAATTAAATAAGATTATCAACGACATGTATTCATTAAATATTTGTAAAAGGACAGTGTGAAAACATTTAAGTGATACTATATTAAATAAAATGTAATTAATGTAATATTAAATAAGTTAAATAAAATGTAATTTAAAATGGTTAAAATAAGTAAATACAGGTATTTTGTATGTATTTACATTAATTGTTTTATATTAATTACTAGTATTATATACTTTAAGTTAAAGTAAATATATTTTTAATATTTGATTTGAAGAAAAAATAACATTTGAGAACAAAAATGTTTATTTCAGTAAATTTTATAAATATAAACATTTATTATTTAAAATAAATTATTTCTTAAAATATAAAAATATTAATATATATTTTAATAAAATCTAGTACTTTAATATGAAAGAATTTTCTCAAGAGAAGTGTTTGTGAAATGCATTTTATATGTTTATTTAATCATACTGAAGGCATTGACATTAAGATATTTCTGATATCCCAAAACTTAGTAACTTATCTTTTATTTACTAAAATAATAATTAATATTTATAAATATTATAGTATTATGAATAAAATACTATAATATTTAAATTATGAATGAATGAAAATCTATAAATGATTACAATAAAATATATTTTATTTAACACGTGTTTTTTCCAATATATATTTATCTTCATGTGTTTAATGCATCTTCATTCAACTCTAACGAAACATTTTGGAACTTTAGGAGGGCCATTTAGACTTCTAATAGAAACTCAGCTGATAGTTGCCTGTCTTCTTTGCCACTTTATGACTCTTTAAATATTTCTTGGCAGAATTTGAAAGAAATTATTCTTAATCACTCTAAGGCTTTCATCTCTAGAGTGAAATGTTATATCCATCATTTCACCCAGTTTTCTATTACTCTAGAATCTCTTCTTAAGAAGAGAAAACATCTCACTGAAACTACCTGTCGAGTAGGGAATGATTCAATATCTGAGTTAAATAAAATTAATGGATAAATTAAATTAATATATACCAATTCATAAAAGATCTAGATAGAATGAAATTTGTAATAAATCAATGTCAGAACTCTCAATACAAAACTTTGGAAGATATTTAAGGGCATCATCAATGTGCAACCCCAATTCGAGGAACTCAATGTGAGTGAACTCCGTGATGAATGCAACTCAGCCACAGATAACCATGGACATCTGTTTAAAAAGTAACAATCTACTATCAATGGACTAGCTGCCCATTACCAACAAATAAGCAAGTTTAACTTCATTGATGAGGACAAATATATGTTGCGCAAAGCTAGGATTATTGTATATGACTGTTGTAGAACAAACTTTAGTGATTTAACTGTGGCAACACACTTTTCTATGCATGAACTACTTTTAGCATTGTCTTTCCTCGATTTCAACAAAGCTCCTGGCTCAGAAGGCATCCATTATTATATGTTCTAAAACATTAGATAATTAGGAAAACTAAGACTCCTTGACATATTTAACTCTTTGTAGATCAAATGTAAACAACTCAAGAGATGGAAAAATGCAATCATTATTCCAAATAAAAAGTTAAACAGAAATTCTTACTCTCATGGGCACTTCAGACCGATTTCCCTTGGGCACACAGCTCTAACTTGCACCACTAGTAAAAGCATTTAGAAAATAATTTTGATCAGACTTCGTTTTTTTTTTCTGGATGAAAATGACCTTCTCCCTGATCAACAGTATAGGTTTCAAAAAAGTCATAATACCACTGACTCAAGTTTTGTTATTTGCTCAAACCATCAAGGATTCATAGAACCTGAAACCTACAAATCTCAGCGTCGCAACTGTTCTGGACATCTCAAAGGCTTTCGATAGAGTTTGGAAGCATAAACTCATTAATAAACTGCATAATGCATTTAATATCCGACGTAATACATTGGCTTGGATTTAGACAATCTCCAACAAAGATATATAAGGGTTATGTTCAACAAATCCTTTTCAAAAACGTTTCTATAAAGTCAAGGTGTTCCAAAGGAACAGTTCTCATCCATATCATTTTTCCTTATATCTGACTAAAAGCAAGAAGAATATCACTCCTGAAATGCGCATTGGAATGTTTGCTGACGACATAGCACTTTTCTTGTTCCGGAACTTCCATTCCTAAATTAGAGTCTCACATCAACGGTTCATTTAAAACTCCTTTCGAGTATACGGAGGAACATAGGTTGAATTTTAAACCATCCAAATCAAATACCACCTTCTTTACTACAAATAAACACTTAGGTCACTACAATCATTCTTTGATAATTAAATATCAGAAACTTACTTAATAGAAACATCCCGAATACTAGGGTTCCTTTATTGACTCATAATTTACACGTCATAAATATATTGAATATATTACCTTGAAAGCAAGGAAACGGTTACAAATCCTAAAATACAAGGTAAGGACTGGGGAACGAATGCGACTACCATTACTACTACCTACATAGCACTTATTAAACCAATTTTGGATTACGTCTTCCCAATCTACTGTTGTGCTTTTAATTCCAATCCGGAAAAATTAGAAAAAAGCAAAATGAAGCATGCATCATGACTGGCTTGAGGCGCAGCTATCCTTTTGAAATAATACTCTACTAAGCAGACTTACAACCTGTCTTCATCAGAAAACAATCCAACCTAGTCAAATATTACAATAAATTCAACGGTTATGGCCAAGAAAATCTAACGTTATGTTATCTAAACAACTGGGCTCCGTTCGAAAAATTAAAGAAATTCACTTCTTTCAATCTGGTCAATATACTGCACTCACTCGAGAACAATGTTGAACTAAATGCTTTTCACTACGGTCTGAGTCCTACTGAGATTCTTCCCAATGTTCATTTCAATTACAACCATTCTACTGCAGACATTAAGAAGGATTATTTACCTGAATTACTAAAGCATTTGGTTTTGTAAATCATTAATAATATACCACCAAATGACATAAAAGTCTACATCGATGGTAGCAAAATAAATAATCAAACTGGCAGTGGAATCTTCATCGAGATTATTTCTAACAAATTCTCTCTCAAATAACGTAATCTTCAATTCTGTTCGGTTTTTCGATGTGAACTACAGATTGGAATCCATTATGAATGAAACTATTTATGGTGATATATGGATATTAACCGATGGCCAAAGTTCAATTAAACACTACAAAAATGGACCTGCTTGGGAGGAAAAACAAGCCTTTGTAGTCTACACAAGCTGAAAATTATCCCCCTTCGTCATAATATCTACTTTAAATGGATCCCGTCTCTTGCGGATATTAGAGGCAATGAAATAGCAGACATATCATTAATAGAGGCCTCTGGTAATTCAGCCTCTTCTTCTTCCAGTACCTAGAACTTTTTTCTCTGAGAAAACCCAAGATTAAAACCGATTGTCAGGTACCTCTGACTCATCACTATTACAAAGATAAAAAGCCGGGACTATCTGTGGATCTTTCCTGAGACAGATAATCCAGAACTGGCCTTGCGCGTTTTATCTCCAACCACTTGAAATGCTTCACATTCGTAGCGGGTAACAAAACCTTCCTACTCGGTCCCAAAGCCATAAACCCCAGGCATCTCCTGTGTATACCTTGGACTGTATGAATATTTTATACAACGATATAAACACTTACCCCCACATTGTCATTGATTTCCTTTCCATCAACGGATTCCTTAATTTGATCTGACTCCTTCAATCCTCTTAGAAATAAGCTACAACAATGTATATTCATATATTAATTAATAAGCTATTATGTATTTTATGAAGTTTCCTTTGAAATAATTAATTTCTGAAAATATTATGAAATAGAAGTCTAATGCAAGCAAATATAAAATAGAATTTAATGTATCACGTATGCTTATTTTCTTAATATCTAACTTTACAAAATATTTTTGGAGTACAATTTGTTTGCCTTTAAAAAATTTTTCATATATTATACAATAGGTTTATATATATCATTCACAAAATGAAATGCTTAACAAAGAGCTATAATAAATAGCTTATATTACAAATTAAATTTAATTACAATTTTTGGTAATTTTCTATTATAAAGATATTTACACGTAAGTATAAAAATTATATCAATATGAAAAAAATTCAATTTTAAAGAAACATTTTTACTTGTATATGTCACTTTAATGTTAATATAAGATGTGTTTATATTGAAACAATGCAAAAATATTTTATTACAATGTGTTACAAAATTATAAGGATGTTTAATTTTATGTTGTTTTTGTTATAGCATGTGAAAAATGTTTAATGAATAAAGTTTATGTATATAAAGTAAAGATAAAATATATGCTGATTAACTGTAACTTTTAAATATACTTAATATTTATTAACATTTTCAAATTATTTCATTCCTATGTGTATAAAGAAATATTAAAACAATTAACTAAAACAAATTTTGCTTACAAAACTAAAAAGAAGCTATATTATCATTTTTATTTGTAACTTCATATGCTTGAATTTTTATTGAATTAATCAAGTAGGGATTTGGAATGTTTATGCTATTCATCCTTGATAGCGTCTTTCATTAGTTATATTTCCAATTATTTGCATGCGATTGACGAATCAATTTACCCAGTTAAGGTGTTTTTTTTTTATTTTTGGAATGTATTATTTATCCTGCGTATTTAGATTAAAACCTTAATTCTATCTGAAACCATTATTCAGTTTGATATAAAAACATGTTATGGAACAGTTTTAGAGAAACTCACTTGATTAAGACTACAAATATTGAATTAGAAGACTTACATTCGTAAAATCTTTGTTGATGACAATAAGATCTTTCAGTTCACTAGATATTACAATTCACATTTTCCTTATTAATTTACAAAAGCTCTCCATAACTTCAAAAACATGTATTTATGAATACCATGAACACAGTCTACTGAAAAAATATAAATCTTCTATTCACAAATCATATTAATAGCAAATGTTTTTCTTCTAATTATTGAAATAGAATTTCATTTGCTGTGAAAATTTATATTCTAAGAATCATTCCATATCTTTCACAATCTTAATAATTTCATTTGATCTTCTATATGATACTTAATTCTCTTCATTTTCTTTTTTCATTTCCAAAAAGCAACATTCACACTTGATATTTAAACTCGGCTGTTATAAGCGAGATAATTTTGATGAAATACAGTATTATTTTACAAGTGAATTAATTATCTTTGGTATAAGCATGTAATAATCTTATAATCTTCGGAGCTGATAATTTATTTCTCATTCTATGCATCTCATATTTCCATTAAGATTTGTTTTACTTTAAAAATTATCAATAGCAATTTCTGAATCCTTATGGAACTTACATATTTCCCCATTGAATTTTCCAGATCCTTTATAAAATAAAATTTTTCAAATTTCTCATTATTAATCCTTTTACACGTTATCATTTATTATTTTATCATAATTTATTTTTTTTACTCATTTTAATACAAAATACATTAGATTTTAAAAGAAAAATTTTAAGGATTTCTAAAAATCAACAACTGTTAATTTAAAAACAAGTTGCTTTATATTCCATGATTTCAAAGAATTGTTTGTTTTTGAAAACAAACTAAATAATTTTCATTATTATTGTTTTCATACAATATTTTCCAATATTTATGTATTCCAATATTTAATGTTAGAAAAATTTCGCTGAAATTTGCCTTAGCCTAAAATTTATTCATTTTATGTTGTGGGCTATTAAAAATAAATGATAATGTATGTAAGTCGCATAATTTTATAACATACTGGAGATTTTATTAGATAGGATAAATGAATTTATAAGAAACAAACCAGTATTACTTATTTAGTTTATAAGTGTCATAATTTTATCAATAAAATGATTTTTAGTAAAAATTTGCATTCACAGTATGTTCACATGAAAAATATTATAATGTTGTATAAAGCGAAAATTCGCGTCAAAGTTAAAAAATCTAAAATTTAAATTTCTGCATTCCTTTTTAAATTATAAATAACCATAATTCTTCCGGTATCTAAAATATTTGCATGAATATTTAAGTCTCTAAGTAACGAATTTAATAGTATTTTTTTAAAGAATTATCACAACATGTTGAATCAGGGAAACAGTATATTTATTTAAATTGAAATAATCTTAGCCAATAAATAAAATTAAAAAAAAAAATCAATATTTTGCATGATGAGTGAAATTTTATTAGAATATTAAAAGACTTTGCTAGCAAAAAAGTAACTTTAATATGAAAAGGATATTTTGTAGTAAAATGAGTTCTACCAAAAATTTATTTTTTCTTTGAAAGAATGATTTAGAAAACTAATTTTCATTTACTTTTATTGAAATTTTATAGTGAATAAGTTTTTATTTAAATTTAAAAAATTATCAATTATATAAATTAAAGAAATTTTATTGTATTTCCAGTGGAAAAAAATTAAATTGAAGTTAAAATATTTCAAAAAAGCAGAAATTCGCATTAGTTAAACTAGCAAAATAATTTAAAATTACATTTCCTAATTTGTTCA
>JAPDSC010163827.1:0-17243 GCA_026290005.1 Latrodectus geometricus
CATTGCTAGAATAAAATATAAGCTATATATTATATTTATTGCAATATAACTGTCTGACAAATATTCAAGTGTATTGTATTATAAGTAGCATTAATTTATTAAAAATGTATTTCGAATTTTAATACAATATATATATATATATATACATAAATTTAATAAGATATTATTTAACCTCATGCAAAAGTTGTATTCAATTTATCATAGATTTTGTCAATAAATTAAATAAATAAATAATGTTAATAACTATATTAAATGAAACAAAATTTACAAATTTCTTAAATATAGGTATAGACTACTTCTAAAATAAGAATTTTTTTTAAATAGTTACTAACTTAATTAATTTTTCTGCATTTTGATAGTATTGTTCAATTAATTGGCATGTAGTTATTTTAGACCTTTCTATCCAATATGTTCTTTTGATATTTTGCTGAGCATAACACATTATCAATAGCAATTAAGAAAGTTCAATGTATTTAATTTCATTTTGAAAACAATTTGCACATTATGTTTGTTATGTTATTATGATTTCTAAAACATTTTATTTTGAAATTCGAATTAAAACGGAAGAATTACAGTTTTTAAATTTTTTCTCGTGAATAGAAAACAATATTATTATGCACTGATAAAAAACAGCATGAAAAAGTAAAATGTTTTTTCATATATATTTATTGTTAACTAAGTAAATGTATAATTTAATTGAATTAGCGATTCAGCCTAAACTGGAATTTTATATTAAAATACTAAAATTACTAAAAAAATAAAATTTTTTAAAATTCATTCACAAAATATTTCTTGCATTCGAATTTTAAAAACATAGTAATTCATTTCATTTTTTTTTAAATTCTGTATTGAAATTAGGAAATAAATTTTTCTATAATTGTCGAGTAAAAAAACATGCTTTACACCTAAGTTCGGAGCTATTTAATTTTAGTTAATATGCAATTATAATTTATATCAAGAATACTTAATCGTAAATTAAATTTTTGAATAGTGTAATTAAATTTTTGATGAGTTACAATTTATGATTAACCTTTTAATTCAAACTTTTAGATAATTATTATTTGAATACCACAATTACTTTTATTACGCATAGAATACTTACTCAAATTCTATTAAATAACAATGACACATAAGCGTAATATTTAAAACCTACTTGTTAATATCTAAAAATTTCTTTAAAAGTCTACATTTCTGGTCTTTTAATTGAAAAATATTTTTTTGAATTATTTTGTTCATTTGAAATTTTTTTAGTTTTTAACAATAATGTTCAACAATTAAATAATTAATTGAATGTATTTGATAAAAAATGCTGTAACTGATGATATTTATTATTAAATACATGTAAGTAATTTACATTAAATTATTTAGTTTTTATCAACTAAAATCGATTCTCTTATATGTAAATTAATGAACAGATAACTGTTGAGTTGAAGCCAAAATACTTACTTAAAATAATAGCAAAACTTTTATTTAAAGTAATAAAATTAATCTTTTCAACTTAATTCCTACCAGAACTTTCCTCAACCTTGAATTAGCAGTTATAAATTTAGTTCAAAATAATATAAATAAATATATTACAAAAATGTTTCCGAAAATCCATGGAAAGATTAATTTTTGTTTGAATTCCTTGAATGAAGATGAATATTTCATTTTGCTTATTTTTAAATTCAAATGACAAAAATATGTGCATCTAAAAATGTTTAATTTTATTTTATTTTACAGTAATCTGAAATCAATTTAATAATAAAGAGCGATTTAATTATATTATTGATAAACAAATTTTTAAATAAATTAAATAATTTTTTTAATATTTTTAATAAACAACTATTAATTTTAATTAACTATTATATTGGCTAGTCCTTATAAAATTTTCATGGATATTTAGATGAATTTTTATAATTAATTTTATTAACGATTCTAATAGCAAAATTTAACGTTCGTCTAAACGTGTTTCTTATTTCATTTCATAACAAACCCTGTTTCATTCACGCCAAGCTGGTAACCGAATGATTAGCTCTCTTGTCTTCAGTTCAACAGTTCGTGGGTTTGAATCTCAACTTGGGTTTGAATGTTTGTAGTGGTTCGGGATCTTTTTTAAGCCGCTGTCAAATAAGCCCTAAAAACGACCGTTTGGCGGTAAACAAACCAAACTGTTTCATTTATATGATTTCATTACTTTATGAATTTTATATTAGGTTGGGGAAAAAGAAATCCATTATTTTTACGTGAACTTTATGTAACTTCTTTTGGATTCGCTTTGTAAAAAGGTTTAAAACAGCTTTCATGTAGATTTTTAGTCTTGCACGTTACGACTGCTGACATGCGGTTCACTTCGATCATTTTTAATATTTTATAGACATTTTCGACGATGCTGTATCCCCATGCGAGGTGCATATCTATCATCAAAAATACCCAAACAGAATCGATAAAACAAATTGTACGTAACTGGTTGTTACAGTCTTGTATAGGACGATAAACACCTTTCACAATTTTAGCCACCCGGCTATCTTTTTCGCCGTTACAAGAGAAAAACGAAAATGTATCGAATTTTTGTTTGTTGTCTTCCATTTTTAAAACCTTGTACTCGGAACTGAATGAATCAAACAAAAAACCACAAGAGGATATTTTAGTGTGAAATGTCACTTTTCCAACGAGCATAAATCTGACATTATTTGATTGATACCTCACGAGATATCGATCACTACAGACGTCTACCGAAAAAATAATGGATTACTTTTTCCCCAAACTAATATTTCACTTCAATTTAACTATAAATAAATAATAAATCCTTCATAAACAATTCTTCGATTGAGTTGTACTGAATTCCTAATTTTAAGAATATTTCAGTGCATTTTCAGATTAAATGTAATTTTACATAAATATTTAATTTTATTATTGACTCATGTAAATGACAAAATCAGATATATATTACGCAAAAATGCTTTTTATTTCCTAATAATATTTCCTTTAAGTCATCAAGTGATGTCATAATAAATGCTATATTACATATTCATTTTAATTATAAATATCTTTAAAATTTGTAATAAACAATTTTAAAGTAATTTAATTATCTAACTTGAATACTAGTTGACATACTGAAAAGAATTTTTTAAGATACATACTTTTAAACATAAATACTTGATTTTGTTATTTATTGATGCAAATAACAAACGGAAATGTATTCCGGTAAAATGATTTTAATTTTACCTTATAGTGAATGCTGTACCTTTATATTATTTTATCAATAGTGTTATAGTTATCTAAATTTTTACCATTATATATATATATATCTTTACCATTATATTATTCATACAATATATAATATGAACATCATTTAATTTTTACTTGATGTAATTATCTAACTTACCTTGGTCATTAGCCGGTCCACCCCCGTTCCTTCTTCATCTTTAAAAATGATGTCTTCGTTATAATTGGGAACTAATAATTTGAATCTGGAACTATTTCGGGATATTTTGCCATCAGATGGACCACTAGCTGCTAGACTATGTTCTGCCATGTTTGGTACATGCTGCTTGAACACCAAGGGAGTCAGCTTCCTGGGACCCCGGCGTCTACCCCCGCCGCGCCCCGGCAGACAGCCTAGAGCAGCCCTTGCACAAAAAAGCGTCAACAGGAAGACTATCCATATGTGTTTCGATTGGAGGCTTTTCAAGACAATTCGAAATCCTTGGTTTAGCATGGATTGTCTCGAGAATTGATAGACATCACTCGTGTTGATAAGCGAAGCTAAATATTTGAAATAAGATTCTTAAGGAAAATAAAATTACAAATACTTGAAATAAGATAATTCCGAATGTAAGGCAAAATGGAATTCTAAAGAGGAAGGTTTGGCGCAAACGACGATGCTGAGCGCTAGGTTTTTAAGATTTTTCAGTAATGATGTTTTTTTATGACTATTAAAAAGAGAAGCTTCCACTTTTCACCTTGTTCGGAACTTTCTGAGTAATCTGTCAATCAAATATTGAGTCTCCGACAGAATTGTCTTTGATTGGCTCTCGGCTGACACGCCTTCCCACAGAGTTTTCAATTCTTTTGTCATTTGGCGATGACTAAGAAATTGAACACGAAAATATTTTAAAAGCTTGTTCAGGAAGTTATATTTCAGAGATAATATATATATATATTTTAGATTTTTGTTTCGATCTTGTTTTTGTGTTTTTTGAACTTTCTTATGTTTTTATTCTCACGAAAATTCCTTGTTATGTTAGATCGATTATTAATAAATTTATAATATGATTTAAAATGATTTTTAACTATAGAAATGTTATAGTAGAAACGGTATTTCACTATAGTATATTTCTAAAAACAGTCCATAAATTTTGCTTAATATCGGAAAACTAAAGCAATTATTTAAATAAAAATTATGTAAAAGAGTTATTTGTAATTTTAAATATCGAACAAATTAAACAAAAATAAAAATTTTTAGAAATTAGGATTTTCACTTATGTAAAAATAATTTTGCTTTCAATTCTTCATAAGGAAATATTTGGAATATTTTGCTTATTATGGAGGACATTTTCTAATTTACAGTGCATAGTTAAGGTAATGATAAATTGAAAAAGGTCTAATATATTAATTATTACAATTATGTTCGTGCCTTACTAAGATTAACATTGTATGCATAATTTATAACAATGCCAAGAATGTTTAAATGTTCTTAAAATTCAAAATAGAAATATTTTTGACAATTTTGGCTTAAAATACGCCCCGATATTGAATCTGCGTTTAATGATGTTTATTTATGATGGTATGGAGCTCCGTGTTCAAATCCCTGTTAAGATGTACTTTCTCTCCTGTCTTTGTCCTTTCCTTGTAGGAATAAAGTATGAACCGATTCCACACACCAAATACAAAATTTAGACTGTTATTGTTGAGTGATATATTTCTTTTTGTACATCTGGTAAAGTGAATACTTGGGAAATTTCCTCATTTACACCAGTGTATCACATAAATACGGTAATTTAAGAAAACACTTTCTGGAAAAAAAAGCACAGCGGATGTTCTTAAACATACTGCAACAGCATTTATGTGAAATTTATAATGCTTTTCTGGTACAATATGACTTTTGAGAACACACAATTTCAACTATCACTATTCATGTAATTTTCTGTATTTCATAAAATTGAGAATGGTTCGAAATCAAATCTGTTCTCTCCTTCTGCCACACCCCTTTCCTGCTTATGAGGAAGCCGTCTAACCTGTCTAGTGGTTAGCGTACCTCACTACAGATGGGTGGGACCTGGGTTCGAATCCTGGCTCGGGCATGGATGTATTTTCTCTCTCTCTTTCTTGTCTTTGTCCTTTCTTTGTGTGTGAATGGTTGCCTACCCTATAAACGGGTACCTATGGCATGTGTGTACTGAGGAAGTCGGACTCCACACCATATATAGTTCAGTTGGAAAAGTGAAGCAGCGCACCCTATGTTGCCAGCCTGGATGGCACACGACAACAACAATAACAACAGGAAGGAGGATAGAAATGCAAAGGCAGTTGAACTCCAGGAGAGATTGATGTTTATGTATCCAGAGGGAACATCTCTTTATAAATACAAATCTTCATTTGGCTTTCTAACCCAAATTTTGTTGTTGTTGTTATTTATGACACTTGTCGGAGCCAAGCCCGCCCATCTGAGAATCGGCGAATGATGTCAGAAAGTGAGCCTTCCGTTTTTGAACAGAGCATCCCCCTACGAAGTTTGAAGTACGACTTTTGCTCATAGATGGCAGCACCATATGGATATACCAATTTAGAGATTAAAGCCAGAGAAGACCCAAAGCCTGGCTCCAACCACTCCCATAGGTAATAATTTGAAATGGGAACATGGAAGACATTGAGACCACGACGAATTTTAAGTGTTCCAGTTACCATTAGTTTCAACTGTCTTTAATCGGGGAAGGGGAATCAAATCCATAACCATGCGATTACGACACAGACCCCTTAACCAACTAGGCTACCGTGGCCTTAATCCAAATTTTAAAAAATGCTAAAAGCACCAGTCTTATCATGAATAGTTATGAATTATTTAGATTTTTCTGAGCCTTTCTGAACACTTTATCTCAATTTCACAACTCGTTATGAAAAGAATTCTTCTAAAAATAGTTCGAGTAAATATTTTCAGTGTTCTGCAGATTTCGTTAGCTGTTAAGATGCTTAAATTCCAGGTTGTATTGTTTTTTTTTCTTTATGTAAAATATTATTTACTTGTATTAATTTTTTACAATTAATTATAGCTTTTCAAAGGTGATGTTTTATGTTCCTATGTTCTTATAATTTGTTTAGTTATATTTTTAAATTTGATGCTCCTTTTTTTGTATTTTTAAAATCCTCTGGTAATTTTAAATGCATTTTATAATTTGTATTCTTATTTGAGAAATTATTGGTTCCAATGTTTTAAAAAATTCAATTTTAAAATGAATATTTTAATATTAGAAACGTCAGTCTCAAAAGTAATAAACAATTAAATATTCGGGTTTCTTAAGTCTGGTTTCAGATGACAATCGTAAATGTTTGAAACACCAGATCCACAGTGGAAGGAGGGTTGCCAGAACCCCAAGGAGTCGAACTTCTAACAGGAGTGCCACAATATTCCTGTAGGAAACATTGCTTCCAACTAGACATGCGAGCTCGTGGCCATTAAGTGTGGTAAAGACATTTACCAATCCACAGGTGATACAGAGAGGCAATTGTCAACTCAGCCATATGATTATTGTGCTAACCCACAAAATTTTTGCAGGCCAAAGATCCTGTACCTTACAATGGATACCGGCACACGTAGATATACCAGGCAACGAGAAATTGATGAGCTCGCCAGAGTTATCCATGATTTTCCTCAGTTATCCTTATGCCTAACCCTCAGAGATGCCAATGCAGAGGCTAGCTGTAGACTAACCTATCTTCGGGCTAAAAGGTTTTCCATTCAAGAATTAAACAGCGACAGAACCATTTCAATTATAATAGCCAGACTTACAATAAAATACTTGAAAGAGGTGAGAATGGACAAAGGAGCCATCCGCATTGCCTGGACACTTAATTGTCTCCACAACGCATCTTCAGCTGTCCAGCAGTATGGTCACGCTTTTTAACAACAGCACAGAGGATCCAGTAGAGCTTCTCTTTTCAGACAAAGCTGTAGAGATCGCAGGGGCTGTCTTCGGGGACATTTAGGACTCTTGCACTTCATGGACACAACATCACTAGTCTCACACATATGTCAACTGGCTTTTTAAGCCATTCTTGTGTTTTCCGAATGTACGTCTTTCTTGTGGTGCTCAAGAAAATAAATTGAAGTTAGCATCTTAATAATTGTTTGCTGGTTTCCTCCAAGTATCCATTCGAATTACTATTCACCAATAGATCATCGTTGTCGAAAAAGAAAGAAGAATTCACGTATCCATGAGCTAATTATCCACTAAAAACTGGACTGCAAAACGAAATAACTAACGCTCTAGTGAAAGTAAAATTCTCTATTTACTATAAGCAAATACCACGTGTGAATTTAAAGAGCCGTCTTAAATCATTCCATTCGGAAGCATTTATTTTCCCCTATGTTTACATAATCGAAAACCAAGTGTATGTGAGTCGTGCTTCTCATTTCGAGTAGAAGGTCAAATATATCTGAAACTATTTGGACATACAAAGCCATATTGTGGCGGAAATTATAGCTTTTTTTTTTTTAACATTCTAGGACACTGGCACAAATGTATGACGGCCAGGAAATGTGTGCGTTTCTTGCTGTCAATATTTGAAACATATTGACAGCAAGTATACGTGAGAGTAGACGCGAAAGAGTTAAGGAGATTGATGCTCCTCAGGAAGTAATTAACAAAAATATCTGCGCAACAGTTGCGTATTCTCTTTAATGTTGAAAGGTTGTTTTTCCATTTGGATAAACGAAAGCACTTACAAGGTGATACTTTTGGCAAGAACATCATTTATGAAAAGGCGAAATTAATTTTCACTGACCTCGTTAGGAAGATACCAGAATCATCAACGGCCTGTGTTGTTGTTGTCGTGCCAGGCTGGCAATATAGGGTGCGCTGCTCCATTTCTCCAACTGAACCCTATTTGGTGTGGAGTCCGACTTCCTCAGTACACATATGCCATAGGTACCCGTTTATAGGGTAGGCAACCATTCACACACAAGGAAACGACAAAGACAAGAGAGAGAGAGATAGTACATCCATGCCCGAGACAGGATTCGAACCCAGGTCCCACCCAACTGTAGTCAGGTACGCTAACCTCTAGGCAGGTTGGGCGGCATCAATGGCCTATAAAGTATTTAAGGAAAGCCGTGGGTGGTTCAATTTCAAGAGAAAAAGTGGCATCGACAGCATTGTGAGGTACAGTGAAGCAGCTAAGAATTTCGACACAAAAGGAGCAAAGAATTTCTTTGGCATTTGTTAGAAGCCTGTAGATTCTAAAGGTTGGTTTTTCGTAAAAGATTTATGATTGTGACGTAACAGATATTTTTTGGAATAAGATACCGAAGCGAATATTTATAACAACAGAGGATAATGCATTTTTCAGTCACAAACCAATTAACAACCATCGCAAGTTGCTATTTAAACCGCTGATTGTCTACCACACGAGAATTTCACGAACGTACAATAAAATCCAAATCCAAAAGAGTAAGTCAAGTGTGATGTGGAGGTCCGACAAGAAAGCTTGGGTGACACGTGCTTTTTCAAGACAAGCAATCAAAGAAATGTTTGGTCTTTCAGTGAAAAAATATTTGGGAGATGAATCTGCTATTTTATGTCTTGCTTGTTACAATAATGCTACTGTCAACCCTCCAGCTGTACAAGATGATCTCCCTGAAGCACGTTCAACAAGACTCAGTTTCTGCTTTTCAACACCATCCCGTTTCTTTGACCAATATACCAGCAAGTTACTTTTAACTTTGTTGTTGTTTCCAATCCCATCTGGGATAGCTGAGCTACACCAGATCCATAAGTTCATATACCCTTAAAAAATCGAGGAAGAGGAGAGGTCTCTCAAGAAACTCCTCCATGGCAGATTGATAATTTGAAGAAGACGAACTCATGGTAAAGGGAAGGAGACAGCTTCTGTTGATTGAAAGTTCTGGAGCACCGGCGGTAGAAGTCTGATTTAGCTCCAGGTCCGCCTGCAAACGCTAGCTGGGCATAATGGAACGGCCTTCACGCCTAGGGTGGCCCTACCAGGAGAAAATTCTTCCGACGTACTTCACCTGTTCCGCCCAGGACCACCCCCTTGCCACGGTGAGGCCGTCTGCAGGACTCGAAGGGGTTTCGACTTTTAACTTTAAAAAAACAACTCGAAACTGAAGCACTTTTCGACCATTGTTTTCAAGTGTCTCATTCTCAATAAGTTTTTGAAAAGTCGCTTCCATATCATTGTCTTCTTCAAAATGATCGACAAGATGTGAGAAGGGGTTGCATAATTCCTGCCTGGAAGAAAGCTGGGGAGCCTTGTCGAATCTCACTTTGCCAGTACTCATATGGAACCTGTAATCAATGAGATTATGTCTTTGGTCACTATCGTGGGATTGGAAAAGAAGGTAAAGGTGGTATCGAAGAGCTTGTCATTATTGTTGTTACTAATAACACTTGGCAACGTCAAGCCCTCCCGTCGGAGACTGAGTGAATGAAGTCAGAAGGAGCATCTTCCGTTTTTTGAATAGAACACTCTCATACAAAGATGGAAGTACGACTTTTGGCTCAAAGATGGCTGCACCATCTGGGTCTTTCAAATTAGAGAAGACCCATAGCCTGAAACCAGAGAAGACCCATTGCCTGGTTCCAACCACTTTCAGAGGTATTAAGGCGCAGTTTGTCCTTTTTGGAACTTGGGCCAGAAAACCCAACCAACCAACTCAGAGGTATTAATTTGGAATGGGAACATGGTGAACATCGTGACCCGACATATTTTGCGTGCCCCATTCGCCGTTAGTGAACACAATGGCTCTTCGGCTAAGCCGGGATTCGAATAGTTACCTTCCGGAAACGAGAAAGATGTTCTAACCAACCATACCACTGCGGCTATTGTAGAAGAGCACACTCAAGAGGTGACCACTGAAAAGTATTCCATTGTACCACAGCAATAATTTTTGGAGGTACGTTTTCCAGAAAAGGAAGCAAGAATCTTTTGCAAAAATAAGAAATGCTTTTGAGAACATAAGAGAAAGCATGGGAAAAATTGTTGCCCCTTACATTGAAAAGTACCACCCTAATAAAGAAGTAACTTTGTGTGCTAAATATCTATTTAATGATAATATCTGTGTTGTAATTTATTCAAATTGTGAAGCACTGGTAATAAAAAATGTCTCTGGAACCTTTGTAGTAAAAAATATTTCGATATACATTGTAATAATTTAAATATTTTTTTGTTTTTATGCAAATCATTGGACTTGCAGAAAAATAAAAAAAAATTGCAGGTGGGTTAGTTTCTAAGTGGAAGAAAAAATGAAGAGGATTCAATTTGCTTAACAACTTATAACTTGAACAAACATTGTATATAAGGTTTATATATACATAGAATTCGTGTGTTTGTTATTAATATTTCAATATGGGACACACACATTATAGTATTTTACATTAATTTAAATGAAAAAAGTGAAATTCCACTATATTTGTAAAAACATTAAAATTATTGTAAGATGATTGATTTCATTTATACATAGAGCACAATCCAAGAAAAACATTGTTGAAAAATATGATTTAAGGATAAAAATTTATTTTTAAAATATTTGAAAATTTTCAATAAAATTGTGTTTTTTAGTTTTTCCCTTTTGTATTATTTTATTTCTGGAAATTTACCTTAATTATTAATATACAGATATGTTAACCTTTTTCCACGATTTTGTATTTGGAGAATTTTTTTTTTCTTCATAGTTTGTACTTTTAATTCCATTAAAATGATCAAGAATTTAAATATACGAAATATTTCTAGACTACAGTGTTTTTTAACATAGTCATTGTAACAAATTCTGTTTAAATAAAATAAAACTGAATATAGGTATATGATTTCATTCAATAAATTACTGGAAATCTTAATATAATTTTCTAAATTTGGAATTTTATTTGATTGTTTAATTTTATTAATTCAAACTCTATTTTATTGATTTTTTGAGAATGTATATTGATTAATATTGTTCTTGATGCTTTTATAATTAATGGATATTAATTTATTTACGTATCTATATGTACTTCTGAAAAAAAATCTAGATCTTTATAAAATTAGTTTCGCTTGTTTTATGATAAGGTTTCAACAAAAGAATTATATAATATTCCATAATTGATTTTAACTCTCTATATATTTTAATCTTTAGGATAATTTATGTTAATACTAATTATTTTTCACTTTTAGATTAATTTTTAGAACTTCTTTAAAACTCGACAGTTATGACAATTTTTTTTTAGATCTTTCATCTCTTCATTTATATTCTTAGCTTCGCAAGTCTCATTAATATGCAAATTCTACTTTTAAAAAAAATGCTTCAGGTTTTTAATATGAGAACAATATTAAAAAATGAAGTGCATTTTTTTAAAAATGGAATTCTCTTATATATAGAGAAAACAATTTTCTATAAATTTAATTTTTTCATGTCATTCTTTTCATTTTGAATCTTCGCAAGAAAATTTCTAGAAAAACAATTTTTTTCTAGAGCAATCCCTATGCTCAGTATCGAAATGTTTCCAGAGCAGAAACACCGATTCGTTATTTCAAGTACTCAAAATTCATTGGCGACAAAACTATCTTGGCGAGAAAATTATTACTCATGGAATTTCAGCGTGGTTCATGTTTTCCACTATTAAATAGCTATGATATTTTGACTGTGTTATTTAATACCTGGTGTAAAACAAAAAAATAAAAACAATAGATTCAGTGTTGAAATAAAGTTTATTAATCATGTACAATATTCACAGTATGTACAGACAACGAAACGTAAAATTATAATTCACAGTTTAACATAACATATGCATACGAATGATGCTCAAATAAGTGTTTTACTTGCTCGCCAGCAGCAAAGCGAACTCTAAGAAATATTTGAAAGACATTTGGGAATAGTTTTGAAAAGCCTTCTTAGCTTTATGAAAGTTCATACCTAACATCTCAGCACGTATTGAGATTTTTTATCTAAACTCTGAACAAGATAAGGACAAGCAAAGTTAAAATGTATGTCGCAGAGCGTCTATGTTTCGATCGATATAAAAAAGAGATGTCAATAACTCTATAGCTATTCCTAAGAACTCTAGAAATCTTGAACATGCAACAAAAACACTCACTTCGTTTAACTATTTCTTGGCGATTTGTTTTTCTATTAGTACGCAGATGTAAAATAATCCCTTATTTGCGAAATCGGAACAACTTTGATATATCCCCCCAAAAATTATGCGCCAAATCTGGCACTCCCTACGGACTTTTTAGGGTTGCTGTTTCTTATTTTTGTGTTACCAATTTAGGTTTTTACAGCTTATAGGTTTCTGCTGTTGCCAAATTTAGTGTTTTCTTGTATTTTGTACCATTTTCTGAGTTTTTGTTTTAAAGTTTTTTATGTATTAATTATTTGTATTTAGCGAGAATCCATCTTGGCGAGTAAAAAAGGCGCCAAAAACAGGTATTATGGTTGGTGAGGGAAAAAAGTCGCCAAATTTCCGATTTAGGGGGGTATATCAAAGTAGTTCCGCGAAATCACTTAGGGAGATAATTTCTACAATCTGGCAACCCTTTCAGAACAGGCTCTTCTATTTTGGCGATTCTTTTAGGATTTTCGGTGATGCGAATGCATAAAATGGCGTGGAAAAATCAAAATTGTACTCCTGTACAAAATTTTCCCAGTATCGCAGTTCATTTAGTTTAGAATTTATCTTTTATTCAATCATATTTTGTATGAAAATAAAAACATAGAATAACTTTAGTTTTTCTTCTCTCTCTCTCTCTATATATATATATACATATATATAATTACTTCACAATCCTTACTTTGATTATTTTGTAATAACTTTCTCAAATAATTTTTTATACTTTATTTACATTTTACTACACATATGCATTTAATATAAATCATATTTTAAAAAATATATATAAATATGGATTAAATCTTATTTATTTCAAAATTATAATCTTGAATATTTACTAATTTTCTGTGCTTATGTATATTTTCATCTTTATTTCCTGTTGTTAATTTTTTACAAATTTTGCATTTTTAGCTTGGCTCATTTGAAAAATTTTAAATTCTTTACATTCAAGTAAAATTGCTATAATGTAGCAAATTTGGCGACATTTTCAGCCTCCTAATAAATACAGCCAAATTAAGGGATTATGCTACATCTGCTCTCTCTCCTAAAATTTCATTAAACGAGTGCAATGGACGTTCTCAAATCTTAAAGAGAAAATGGACCTGAAATGTGAACAATTATAAATTTGTACTCTTCTTTATCCTTACAGAGTTTCTAGCTAAGCAAAAGTAAAAATATTGGCGAGAAAAACTAGGATTGGGAAAAACAAAATACTTTTCTTGAAACAAGCTCTCATCCCTGAAATTTGTCCGTAAAGTGTACAATGACTAATAATTTCACACATTTTAAAATGGCTACTTTAATAATTTAAATACGATGTATAAATATACCACTAATTTCAAAACTTAATTTCAAAAGAATAAAGCAAAATATCAAAATAATTAAACATATTATTCGAATCTTGTTCATTTACCTTCTTGGTAAAACTATACTTTAGGGTGCCATTTGGCCAACGTAACGATTTTTGGCGCCATTTCTAAAAACTAAAGTGGTAACAGGTATGGTTGAACATTCAATAACAACGCAACGTTCGTTGGATTTTCAAAGTTCTAAAAACGATAAACCAATCAGAACACGATTCAGTTTTGCCATGATTGGCGATCAATCGCTATCACAACTTGGCGACAATCAAAGGGGCACCCTAAAGAATAGTCTAACCGCTTTTTTATATACGAGATAATACTTCTAATATTTTTCTTCAATTAATTTAAATTAAAAATAATTTTATTTTTATATGGCTCAATTTAATTTTAAATGTTTATTTATAAACAGTTCATTATTTTTTACATTTATTGATTATTTAGTATTATTTATTAATGAAAATTGATATTAAAAGAAGTAATGCGATCATTAATGAAAATATTATGGTTTTTTTTAGGAAATTTGACTTAACGTAACCATTATCATAAGTCAAATAAATTTTATGGTATGACAAATTACTTAAAATATATCTAAACTTGCTATAATTCTTAAAATTTCCTTTTTACTTTAATTATTTTTTAAGTTCAATAGACAATAACAGAGTTTAAAAATGGTAATTCATAATTAAGCAAATAAAAGCTGAAATTTTTAACTTTTAGTCCTA
This sequence comes from Latrodectus geometricus, assembly GCA_026290005.1. Taxonomy (NCBI): domain Eukaryota; kingdom Metazoa; phylum Arthropoda; class Arachnida; order Araneae; family Theridiidae; genus Latrodectus; species Latrodectus geometricus. The sequence continues at coordinate 14,386 of JAPDSC010163827.1, forward strand.
AATTAATAATTTAGTTATACCAGTTAATATTAATCTTAAATGAAATATTTTTGAAAAATTTAATAAACTTTGTAACTATATTTATATTATTTCTGTTTGTAGTTTATTTCACCAGTTTTGATCTACAGAAAAATAATTTTAAGTTCATGCATTTTGTTCATATTTAATTTAGTTTTTATAATACTGAATATTGCAATAATTTATTATTATTATGTGTGAAAAAAAATAGAATATTTTGCCATTTTTTAATTATTAAATTAACTAGAGAAAATATTTAATTTTAAAATGTCACATGCATTCCTAAACGTACAGTTACACAAATTATAAAAATTTAGTTAGAGAAGAAATTATTTTCTTTAAAATGACTCATTTGCTTCAATGAGTTTCCGTTATATTTTCAATTTAATCGAAAAAAAATTTTGCAAAATCAAACAATCATAAATGATCTGACTTCATTAAAAATTTTTTAATTTACATTATTTAAATAGTTATTATTTAAAAATATTTAATGATTCGAATAATTAGCAAGAACCAAAAACATCACATTGTAATATTCGCTTTTTTCCAGAGTTTTCTGAGAATATATTTTACCTAATGAAAAGATTATTTGAAAAAATTTGTAAGAAATATATATATATGTATATATATACATCTTATTAACTATTTATTTAATAAGAGAAACATATGTTTTTAAAAAATATATTAATTTAAATATAATAAAGATATTTTAAAGCACTTTAAATTTTAGCATAAATCCTTAAAAGAAAATATAGGTTAAGCACAAATTGATTTAGAGATTGAATTTTGAAAAGAAAACAATAAAAAAAATTCACAGATCGCTTTTTAATATTTTAACTACCAGAATTTGTTACTTGTATAAATTTTATGTTGATAAATGAATAAGTTTACTTTACCTTAAATTTACACTTTTTATTACTTTATTTTTAGTACTATATAAAAAATACTAAACGCATTTAAGCATTTCATTTCTAAAGCTTTTCATAGAAAATTTAAATTTTATAAGGAATGCATTTAGAGATTTTCTTTTTTAAGTCAAATTGCTTAATGTTATAAGCATTAAGTTCTTATAGTAGTTAAGAACTGTTTATGATATATTTCAAAGAATTAGGTAATATAGAAATGTACAACTGTTTCAACACTAATTGCATTTTAAGCAAGTTATTAAAGGAGACTACTATATACAGGGTGCAAAGTTAAGCAAAAGAAATTGTCTGTATAAGTTCAGAAATATCAGTTATTTAGAGTTTTCTTTGAGATACAATAATTTTGATGAAAACAAAACATATTCATACAAATACTTTAAAATATATTCTTTCATTATGAAGAAATACATAGCCACATTCAAAATGTAAAACACTGTATACACAAATCGCTTCAAATATTAATAAAATTATTTAAAATATCTATACTAAACACATAAATTCAGCATAAAACATTTAAAATGACATAAAATAAAATAAATACTGTCCAAATATTATTAACAAAAAATTATACTGTTTCATTAAAAATAAACCAGTAATACAAAATAGCTGTAGCACCAGTAAAGTATAAAATCATCTGAACTTATATCTAGTAAATTGTTTTGATTTTGTTTTTGGTATTTATATATACACACAAAACAAAATATACATTCTTCAATCCATCTTTATTCAAAATACTTTTTATTGATTCAGCAGTTTATTTAGTATAAACTTTAAGCGTTAATTTTATATAATAAAAGGAAATTAATTATGTTGTAAGAATACGGTATTTCTCACAACCAACATTTATTTATACATAATTCATAAAGAATCTAACAGAACTTTTTGTGCCAAGTGGAAAATGGCGCCAAAGATATACAAGACATTGCTGATTGCATCTAAAAATTTAAAAGTAATCTTAAGAAAAAAGTATTTCCCTATTGAATCGCAATAAAATATATGTAAATTAAACATCTTTAATTCTTTCATCTATACTTTTTTAATAACGTCTTTTTAGAATTTCGTATAAAAAATTAATTCATTCTGTAACACATTTACACTAAAACTAGAAGGCCAACATTAATTAAACATGCTGTACATTTATCATTATTACATATTTAATAAAATTATTTTACATTACTGTAAAAAAAAAAATATTTTTTGAATTACACCTTTCCCCCGATTTACACTGAAGATTGGTTCCTTAGAAAACCATGTAAATCGAAATCGTGGATTCTTATACGTAAAACCGTGCAAATCGAAAACAAACTAAAATGTGCATAATTCAGTCATTTATCTCAACGTAAAATAAATATATCTTAAAAACATAAAAATAACTGTCTATAAAACGACAAAAATATAAAGGTATATCTATGTAATTAATTTTACATATAGAAACGAGGAATATAAATTAAAAAATTTAATCAGAAATTTAGTTACTGTTATCACTTTCGTAGACTCTTAATCTTTTATTCCTGATTGGTATGATATCACTTTTATAACTCGATGCGATTCAAGTTCGATGTTAGATGAATTAGAAACAACTTCAGAGGGTCGAACCTTGGTATTGAAATCCGTAATCAACAATTGTGTTTCGTTTTTGATCAAATCCTTATAGACCTCCTCATATTGAGTTAAGCGTTGAGTTACCTGAAGGTTCACTTGATGTACTTAAAGGTCGAAATTATCCCTTGATCTAACGGCTGCAATAAAGAAGTCGTATTCTTGGGTAAAAATACAACTTGCACATTTTCGTGGTGTAAATCTTGAGGATGGCCTTAAAATTAAAAACCGTGTAAAAGTGAAATCGTGTAAACCTAGTACCGTGTAAATCGGGGGATAAGTGTATTTGTGTCATAATTGATTTTTAATTTTAAG